>QAOC01033727.1:133781-183571 GCA_003255005.1 Begonia fuchsioides
CTTGAATTTAAAAGAATATAACATGAATTAATTCTTCCAATTGAGCGAGTCATATGTTATACATAATTATAAAGTGGGTTTCACTAAATAATACAACATATGTCGAGGTAAATTAATAGAGCTGTACGAGCTTCGTTCAAAGCAAATAATGTTATTCCATTTCATCAATATCTAAATATTTGTTTCTAGTCAATAGTCTTCGAGGTACACTAATAAAAACTTGTTTGTGGGTGGTTTTCTTTAGTTTCAATGGACTCCAATTTGGAATATGCTGACTCAAAATAGCTGCCTAAATCTGAGTTTGAACTGATTTTGGCAACAATCTATTACAAAAATTAGATTATTAAAACTGGCAATTGAAGAATTATACACAATTACGACCACCATGATGTGATGTCTCAATTCTTAAGAATAATCAAAGATTTTTTAATATTAAACGCTTGCAACAACTATCCTCCTCGAGAATTCGATCAATTTGATGATGGTCAGCCTCCTAGTTTAGTCATTTGAACTAGAGTTTCAAGTTTGAAAGGGTGGGAACACAAATACATTTATGTCACAGCAATTAACTATGCAAGTCAGTTTAGTTAATATATTTTATTAAACTAACGGTGATAGAAAAAATTAAAACTATTATAATTTTACAAAAATTCTAACCGAGTTAAATAAAATTAAAATTTATTATTTCAAGTTCGTTAATTCTCACGAAAATCTCAAATAATAAAGCCTCATTTTTTGGTTTAGAATCAAGCAGAATAATCAAAATTAAACTTTGTTAAAATTAACTAAATTGATAAAAATTAATAATCAAAGTAATGAACACAAGCAAGATATATGATAAAATTATAATAAGATTTAAAGTGTATCATTAACACGCGAGCGACCTTGCGTTACTTACTGCAGGCAGCACCGACCCAAGGCCATCCGCCATGAGCCAGTTTATCTTTATGAAAGTTCAGAACATGTTCAAAGTCAAATATTTACCCTAATAACATTCAAGTCAAAGATTTACCCTAATATTTTCTAAAATATTAAGAACATGCTCAAGCAAATGGTGAGTTTACATGTGGTGAGCCCATTTTGTTGAAATGGCTTGTCAACGCTTATTCCCTCCATTTTAAATGCCTGTTTTTTGGTGTCTAAATAACGTGCTTTTTGATTCCTTATGAGCTTGAGTTTCTTCAATTTTCAAAAACACCCTCATCAAAATCAAACCCTATATTTTATGCAGCTCCCCCTTCACGTGGCATTGTCATTCATTCTCATTCAAACGTGAAGTTTGGTGTTTGCGGTTTCAAAAAGCAACATGGGATTCTCTCAAAACAAAACTCTTTTTTGGTTCTCGTCTTTGTCGCCGTTCTCGTTTTCTCTCCCGATCTGGAAAGCCGTGAGAACTCCAAAAGAAAGACAATGGATGCCGAAGGAAGGTCCTGGCCTTCTCCTCGGTCTTTTCGGGCCGGCCCTGTTCTGCCAGGCAGTCCTAATCCTACCCGGAACATCCCTTGCTCCAGATGTTGTCTGTGCAAACCGAAAGGATCGCCATTTACTATCGAGGAGGAAGAAAGCAAGAAAATCTAACTGTTTGTTCATTAGACACTTTTGCAATTGAAACTTGGTTTTCTCATGCATGCAATCATATTTTCATATCATTAGAAAGTGTTACCATTAATTCATTTAGTACACTATTGACAATATGAATGAAGATACAAATAATATTCCTCTCGTGTCTGCAAACTTTAAATGATACGATCTCCGAAAACTTTGTTCAACGTCTCCCTCACCAATTTTTTACGTGGAGTTATATGAGTCAAAAGGATAAATTTTGTGTCAATTTTAATTCACCTGTTTGGGAGAATATAACCTTCAAAGTTGTTTGCTGGTGGAAAAGCTTTGTCGATACTTTAAATGCTTGCTGGTGTTGCTTCCAAGCTTCGATCTTAACGCTCGTCCCTTCATTATGGAAAGAGGTATTAAGATTGCATTTCTAAATCATCTAACAATGGAATGACAATCAACAGAATAATTTGCAAATATCCAATCTTTTATATGTAATCCCTATTACAAGAAAATCTAATTGACATTGAAGATGTAGATTACCCAAAACTTGCTTTGCTGTTAGTCGAAGCTTTGGGTCAGGCTCCAGCATTTGCTTGACAAGATTTTTACCGCTCTCTGAAATATTGGGCCATGGATCTCGTTTGAAATCTATTAGTCCACGAAGAATAGCTTGAGCAACCCCTTGCTCAGATTCTAGTAGATGAAAAAATACTAGTTAACTGAAAGCAAAGCCCTCTCCCTCACAAGTTAACTCCTACATTTAATTCATGTGTTCACCAGTTGCCAAATGCAATGTAGGAAACAAAGACACTCGTATTTCACTAACCAGCCCAAAATGGAGGAACTCCGCACAGCAAAATATAGAGAATAACGCCAGATGCCAGCACTCCATATATCTATTTCAGGCCCATAATTTCTCTTCAACACTTCTGGCGCCATGTAGTATGGACTTCCAACAATCTCTGAGAACTTCTCTCCTGGAAAATTTATCATTTTTCATTAAACATGCATACTAATCAACCGATATACTCGTTGCAAAATTTAATGCCTCTCATGGTATTTTGTCTCTCTACACTCGTTCATTATATGATAGAACCATTAGTGTATGCTACGCAAAAACAATATGATAATAGTATGGCTAAAGAATCACTGGATCCAAGGAAAAGGAGGCAGTAAAATATTGCATTAAAACCACAGACACACAGCCAGTATTAAGAAGATAGAGCTCCATTCCGTAGCTGTTAAACCCTTCAATATTTGAATTGATTAAGAGATTAACATGTTGCTGAGGAAACTGGCAACTTTGTAGGTCACTTGAAATTTCCTACGTCCTACCTATTGCTTACAGAAGCTTAGATGCTACCACCTCTACAAAAAGTAAATAGTGTTTTTGTAATCTTCAAATCTGTAAGTAAAAAGCTCACCCAGGCCTGAAGAATATTGACAACCCAAAATCAATAGCCTTTAGAGGGAAATTTTCCTTTTTGTTAGCAAATAGAAAGTTCTCAGGCTTTAAGTCCCTATGAATTACGCCATTCTTATGACAAAGTTGCACGACGTCCACAATAGTTTTCATAACAGCAGCGGCAGCTCTTTCCGTATAATGCCCCCTGGCGACAATCCGATCAAACAGCTCGCCCCCCTCGCACAACTCCATAACCAAATGCACCGCATTCTCGTCCTCACACGCTTCCTTCAAACTCACAATGCTCGAATTCTTAGGCAAATGCCTCATTATTGACACTTCGCGCCGTACGTCCTCAACATCCACTGCAGTCCGCAACTTCCGCTTAGAAATACTCTTGCAAGCTAATAATTCCTTCGTATGGCGGTCCATACAAAGATAAGTCACACCAAACTCCCCGCGCCCGAGTTCCTAATCTACCAGGTATTTCTCCTCTATATTCTCCATGGGCACACCTTTCAAGACCGTGATCGGAGCTTTCTTTCCCGCATTGGAGCCTCGGTGACCATGATCGTGACCAGAGAAGCTCGTTTTCACGTCTTCCCGGGCAACGGCCGCAGGAGATCTGCATCAATTCTCCATTGCCGAAAATAAAATCTCTCAAAACTCAAATGATACACAGCTACGGCTTCCGCACCATAATGCCGTAAAAAACTAACAAAGAGTAACTCCCGTCCCTTCCAGAACAGAAAGAAAACGAGTGAAAATCAGCGATATCAGTAAGTGAATTATGAAGTGAGGATTGCGGCGGAGATGAAGAAGAAGAAGAGCACTGTTATTATATGATCGCCTCGGGCGAATTTTGTCGGCCACTCCAGAGAGAAAACGGCGGCGGGACGGTGATTTGGACACGCGGATAGACGGAGAGTCGCTTTGGAGCTTTCTCTTCGCATCACATTTTTCTCTCTTACGCCTCCGTTGCATTCACCGGTGAGATATGTTCCCTTCCATTCTCGTCCGGTCCGGATCAGGCCGGGTCCAGTTTCATCCTGAAACCATAATTGGTCCTTATGGTTCTGGGTTTTTTTTTTCATTTTTGGGACTAGAATCGTGGGTTGTATAACTTGACCAGACCATCAAATATGATTTATTTTCAATTTTGATTTCGGATCGGTTTTATATTTTAAAAATAAAATATACGTTTCTGTTGGACTTGGGTTGGATATTGAGTATTTTGGTAAGCTTTGCGACTAATTTTAAGATTTATGTTGAATTCTACTTAATTTTGGATCGAATTTTACACTATATTCAGATGTTTTTTGATCAATGGTCTACTTTTGATTTCTTGATTTTAAACTTCTAAAAACCAAAACCGGAACGTGAATCGCAGTTTACGAATCGAAATTGCAATCAAAACCGAAATCATAATCGTAAAGGACAAACCGGCTCAACTGGACCAAAACTAACTATTCTAAATAAGACTGTTATTGGTTCTGGCTACCCCTACATTACAATTACAACATAAGCTAAACTTGTTGTTACTGGTTATTGAATTTATTTTCCAATACTTCCTAATTGCGACCCTTCCATATTTGCATTATATTCATATTTGCCTCAAGGTAATTCAGATTTCGACTCCATTTAAATGTTCAATGCGATTTAAGTCATAATTCATATAAAAACGTAATTTAGGCTACCATTAATAAACTTGTTTTTAAATTATTTTGATTAACAAACGCAGGTTTTAAAGGAGGATGATTGACAAATCTACTTTGATCGGAAATTTCACTCTCATGGAGCAATCTCTTGCTCTCATTGGGCACGGTTTTTGCTCTCATTGGTTAACAAAAGCATAGTTTCATGGAGATGTATGTTAGCCAACATACAACTATAGAAGAGAGAACCTACATATGCCTTCAAATAGCAAGTTCAAATTTCTTTTTTGTTATAAATATGTTGCATACCCCCCAGTGATCCGATAGCCCCATCACACATTTGGATTTTGATAGCAATAAACTCAACTATAAAAGCTCATGTATTAACAAAAACATGTGCACTTTAAAATGATCAGAATAAACTCTAGATAGCAAGGCACTAGTGTTCCTCTTTTCTTTGAAGTGAGCGAGTTTTATTGCTCATAGACAATTAACAAATAAAATTTTAAAGTGAACAAAACAAATTTTGACAAGAACTACTCAGAGTTAATTCTTCGTGCAACGGAGCATTGTCGTTTATTTATTTCACTTTTGAACTTTTAGGTTTTGATTTGGTAAATTACAAAGTTTCAAATGATTCAAACACGATGTAAAAATCACTAGACTCAAAATGTGAGTCAAAAGATCAAATTAAAAGGCAGCCATCCACTAGGAATATAACACAATTTCTGAAGGAAGATGGCTGAAAAAAAACCAAGCCGAAGCAGCAAATAGGTTCATCAAAAGTGATCGCCGAAATGAATTAATCCACAAGGTTCATATCTAAAGTGTCAGCTATACAGAGTTTCAGAGTTCTACAGTTAATTTCCCCCTCATTCATACAAGTTGAGTTAATTCTTTCTAATGTATGAGAAATTGATCATACTTTTGACCTGCGTTTGAAATCACTTGTAATTTTTTCACTTTTCAAATGCTAGTAGTTTAAAGGCTGCTGTGCAGCTAAGTTCTAATCCTAAAAGAAGATAGCCTGGAAAATGAAAAAGTTATAAACCAGCACGATCATCACTTCATACTCTCCACTAAATCAAGCTGCTCTTCAATGGCAGAACCCGTGATTAATCCTCCTCCAAAGAATCATTTGAATTTGTCAAAGCCCAAAACTGGTTCTTCTAGGCTCCATTACATACCAGAATCCCAGAGATGACTATGACAGGACAAATTTAGTTTGCAGCTGAATTTTTAGTGTTCTTTGTTCAGCATCTGACATCAAATTTCAAAAATCTGTAGGAGCTCGAATAACGATAATCAACAGCCAAAATGGTGGAACAAAGAGTAAGTCACCTTGTTATTGATTAAATTGTGGAGTGCAATAACACTTCGAATGAGAGAAGACAGATAGATAACCAGCATCATATCATTGGTTTTTACTGAACAATTTGGCAGATAAGACTTAAGAAGCCGGTCATTTACACATTGGCAAAACAAATAGACATGTATAGGAGGCAATAGATTGTTTGCCTTACCTGCAAATGCTTTTATCAACTCAGCCACGTTTAGATTTGGAACCAGATTGAAAACGTCCTGCGATAATCACAGAAAAAGAAACACATGGGCAAAAAGGACAACCGACCAACTAATGAAAACGGGCCAGTTTCAAAAAGAGCAGTTGATCCATGAGCTATCACAACATGTGTAAGATGTTGATTGAGTTCAAATGGGTGCAACACTTAATCCAACCTAATGAAATCTTATCGTGTCCCCTTATCATCCTCCCGGGTCTTTTCTCATGGCTATACCCTATTGGGGGCCTATTGAGTTTCTATGTATTTTAAAGGAACATACATTCACTATCATTATAAGTTATGCAACAATAAGAAGTTCAACAAAGCGCCAGTAATTTCAAATAGGAGCAATAATACATCAGGTTCCTGATTAGAGAGGTTTTTTAACTGTACCTGCAAATGGTAAAGTATCTCATGATTTAATGGTAACGCATCATCAATTACAGTTTCTAGATAATCATAAATCTTGCATAATCGATCATCCAAACCTCTTAAAGCTGTGACTTTTTCAGTAACCTGAAAAGAAAAACTAAGTCTTAGTTCCATTTTTCGAGTCCAAGAGGGCATAACTATTCATAGTTAAGTACTTCCAAATTTTAAGCCACACAAAATAGTGAAAATAGCACTCAGAAAATAGAAGTAAGAATAATACACTCAAATATATGAAAATGTACCACAGTAGCAAGAGTACCAACGGTTGTACCCTTTACATCCCTTAGTAAGTGTTCCACTCCTGTTTTTGCAAAAGGAGACAGCATCATATATGACATACACAATGGATGGAAATATCCAAAAAAAGAAAAGAGAGAAAAATGGTCACATCAAATCTTACCAATCTCCTCTACTTCATGAGCAGCAATTTCTGAAGGTACGTGAACAAAAATCTTCTCACTTTTCTGAGTTGCTTTCTGCTAACATAATCGTCTGTAGCACTGAGAAATGAGGTCGAACAGAAGTATGGACAATATTATTTGAATGGGTGGAAGCTTTCTCATTACCTCTTTAACTTCTTCAACATCGTAGTAAGCTTTTATAGGTAAACCTAACTCTTTCGGTTGTACATCAATGATGACAAGCACAGGATTTGGGACATAGCTAATAATGCCAAAAATTATCAAATAAGTCTAGATCTGCCACAACAACATAATACATGCTTCTCGAATGTTCAATCCATGTAAACCATATAATTTTTTTTCCAAATCTATAGGACAAATTTCAGTGGGGGATGAGCTCAATCAAATGAGTGAAGACCTGTCAAAATGAGGTAATACATGTTCCTCGGCAGTTCAAAGTTTCGCATAATAAATTTTCTGTACTCTAGCATAGAGTTGGAAGATTACATAAACCCGAGAAAAATGCAACTATGATATGAAAATGTTGATCTCACTTGTGGAAGAGTTGGTGAACATTAAGGTCATTTTCCCTCAGCTTGGATCCCGTGCTATACCAGCCAACAACATGCTCTTTGGCTGAAATTAAGTGCCAGAAGATGAAGAAAGGTTACAAGTTTTTCGACACAGGATTGGGTGCCGGCAAGCTATGTAAAGTAGATATGAAAGTTACTGACCATTTATCTTCTTGAACATGGAAAACATTGATTCAAGGTAGATATGATCAAGAAACCATATACTAGGATCTCTGTTATCTTCTTCGAAAGGCACTGAATTAGAAAATCGTTAACCATTCAACCTTCATAAGTAAACCCGTAAACTATTGCAAAATCCAAGCTACATATTGATCTAAAGATATACCACAAACACAAAAATTATGACGAGCTGGAAGAGCATCAGGAACTTCTTCTGACGATCGACAGCATACTATAAATTATTGTAGATAGAATTGCAGATTATTCAGAAATTCTTAAAGCAGATATCACTTTCAGGGTTCTACTTTTCAGAATTCTAAGCATAACTATGCGAAACCTAAAATGCTAAGGATCTAGATTCAAAGCAGTAGCAATTTGTTTTCGAAAACCACGATGATTCACTTGTTGCTTTAAACCCCCCCAATTTCCGTAATCAATTTCAGACATTCATCGACAATGTACTAGTCAGCAAGAGAATCGCAACTTCCATTTCAATACAGACTAAAGAAATTAATGAACTGAGAACGATGACTACTCATCCCGTTTCCCCAAATTAGCAAGAACCCTCACTATTCCGAACTAGACCAACCCAACCCACTAAATTTCGAGCCACGAATCCAACAGCGAAATTTGAGAAGAAAGATGTAAAGAAACATATAAAAGACGAAACGTCGAGGGGAAAAGAGTGGAGAAAACCTGCGTAGCTGTTGGTGACATCCACAGAGCCTTTGAAAGAACTGCCGAGTAAGACCCCAACGACTCGTTCGCGGGTGTTCTGAGCAACTCGGTCATAGTGGTCGACGATGCTGAGCAAAGCCAGCGGGTGAACTACAACCTTCTCCACGGGTCTCGACGATATTCGCTGCGATTTGATCACGTCCATCGAGGTGCTTTCTTGACCCTCTCCCTCTCTCCAAACCAGCCAAAATGCTATTCAAATTCTTCTCACTGATTCGGCTTTTCTTGTAAAAAAGCGAAACCTTGGCAACTGTTATCTTCGCCCGAACTTCTTCATGGTCACGACAATGGAACGTTATGGCAAAAAAAGTAGCCCAAACGCAGTATAAATTTAAATATATTTTTTATCATATATATATTAACATATCAAGACATGATAAATATAATAATTATAATAAATAATATAATAATTATAATAAATAATTATTTTCTTATAATACATTAAATATATTTTAATTAGATTAATCTATTTACATTTATAATAAGAATTTATGCTAAAAAGTAAATTTAGCATAATTTTTTTTTCTTAAATCATGTTTATCTAGATGAGCTTACAAACCCTCAACAATCTCATAAAACTTGCTTAACGATTCTCTAATTGAGCCGAAGATGTAGTGTTTGTCACGTCTATTAGGTCCATGAAATCATGTTTGATCTCCCTTGACCCTGACCAGACGAGCTTCGAGATGAATCTTAGTAGCCATTTCCAAATCTTTGGCCCCAAACATTAAGCTTCGGGTTCCTCATTACAATGGTTGCAATACTAATCTATGCTAACCTATTTCGCATGTCAACCTCAGTCTTTGGTTCTAAAGTCGAGATGAATCTCTCTTGCATTCGTTATTGAAATTAGAGAGGTTTTTCTATTAGCCTCACAAAATTAGGTCATTACCGCACATCGTATAACATCATTTTGATGTGTGTAGTAGATGGTCAAATTTTATTGTTACATTTTAATGTGTCTTCACTTGAGTTGATTATTATTAGGTTTAGTTTCAAATGTTCTCCGGTCGTAATGAAGGTATGAAACACACTAATTTCAACAAGCATATTGGTTTATAGAAAAATTGCACATAAACGACAGTACAAAATTCACGATGTTAGACTTCAGAATGAAATTACTCTGTGATGGATAATAGACTTGTTAAACTATCTCCTAAGGCAAATCCATGTCAATTTTGATTCAAAAAGTGATGTTGTATTCAGTTTTTATATAGATTTTGTTATCGCATGTAGTTATTTTTCCCAAGAGTTTTTTCATCCTAATTACGTGTTAACTTTCATTTTCCTTTTACTTATGGCATGTGATTTCTAAGAGCGTGGTCTCATGCAATTTAAAAAAAATAAAGACTAATATATTTTTATTTTTAAATTTTAGGACAAAAACCAAACATGATTAAGATTATACCAGAATCAGACTAGAACTTGACCATAAATTCAGTCAGGTTTGGTCTTAGTTGTTCTAATGAAAAATAAATTGAAAATCAATGAAAATTATTAATTTTTAAAAATCATTTCAATGAAACAAACACAAAAAAGTGAATATAAGAGAATGAAACACCAAATTAAACCAATCATGCTCATAAATTAGATTATAATTACTAATTATATTATGAAAATAATTTAAATGCAAATTCATTATATCATTTACCAAATTAGTAGTCAATTTTAAATTAGGTGGGACATGATCCGGTCAAGTACTTTTAGAAAAAAACATAACCAAGCCAATATATAAATTTTAAAAGTTTGTAACCATGACCAAAACAAAAAATGACAAGGACTAGAAAAAAAGACTAGACATTTGTTTCTAATCCTGTAATACCCAAAGGACTTTCAGTTCTACATATTAAGTACTTTCTGATTATTGTGCTTCATGATAGAAATATAAGTTGTTTGAAGTAACACATGTTGAATTATGTATAAAAAAGAGAGGTAATTAAGGGGTGATTGAAGTTTACTAGATGTGTCATTCGAGGCGGCTCAAGCGATCCGAGCCCGAAATCGTCCTGTTCGTCAAGCTTGTCAAGCTTNTCTCTCTCAGTACTTCTATTTCATTTTGCTAAATCTCTCTACAATATTTACTTTTTATATTAATGGTGAATATCGATTTACCTCAAAACAATGAGAATATGCAAATAGATCAATTTTAAAAGTTGTAAAATGTGCATCCTGAAGTTTGAGAGAGAGAGGGAGAAAAAAAAAATCAAGAAAACAAGAGAAATTGATTTTAGAAAGAGAAAAGTGAATTTAAGGAGAAGTTCAAATTGGCTTCCAAGCTTCGAGGAGAAGTATTTATCTCATCAAGAGGATTTCAATGAGCTAGGAATATAAAAGTATGGTTTATATATTACGTGTTTTAGATTGATTATGCTTATTCACATGATTATATTAAGAATAAATGAGAATTATGGAACAATCATTGATTTTATAATTGAGTTTTGTGTGGTACACAAAAATTAAAAGTTATGCTCAATGGTTATGTGCATTTGAAATAAAGTTAGTCATTCTCTTAGCTGGACTCGAAAGCCCCAAAGATAAGAAAATATAGAAATTAAATAAAAGTAAAACCTAGAATAAATAAAGAAAAGAAAAGTTTTAGTCCACATATCATGCACACGGTCATGCATATCACGTATTACTTACAAAGCATTAGCCTCATAAATGAGTTTTATGATGTTAGTGGGAAGGCCGTGCACTAAAAGATATACAAGATGATTTGTTCATGGTGGTTAGAGCTGGCATTGGATCCGGCTCGAGCGAGTCAAGCCTATAATCGTCTGGGTCGTCGAGTCTGTCAAGACAAGTCTGTCGTGCCTATTCGAGTCGAACGTGTCAATTTTTTTTTTCAAAAAATTTTGCTTGAGCCGATTCTCAAGCCTTAAGCTTATACGAGCCGAGTACGAGCCCAGCGAGCCAAGCCTCCAAGGCTTAAAAGAGCTGAGCTAAATTCAAAAACTATTTTCCAAAATACATAGCTTGTATATATTTTTTAAGAAGTTTTTTTTGTTACTATAAGATTGAAAATGTGATAAATTTTTAAGCACATGAGCAAGTATGATCATATAATAAAAATAATAAAATTTTAATCGAGCCTTGCTCACCTACCGAGCCCGAGCCCGAGCTCGGATGTCAGTTCTAATGATGCTAGTTACCGCAGTTTGAACAAATTTTGACTAGTGAGCAAAGATTTTTGAGAAATTGTTAAGGATGTTTTGCAAAAGAAATTTCAAACACTTGTACATAGTTTATAAATCGTTTAGCTGACCCAACATATTATAAATGCATTTTAAGTAAATGAAATTGTCCACATGTGATGATTTATTAGGAAATAATGATGTGATAAAGGATTTAGGTTGACAAAAAGCGCTACACATCCCTGTTATTTTTTTTATGAAATTGATCATATGCCAATCAACTTATAGCAAAGTAAGGATGAACATATTCAAAAACATACAAAAAAGGAAGGTGAAGAGAATGAAAATGGGAGTTTGTTCTTCGTCTAGCCCCAAATATTCCTACGCCTTCTCCTCTTTCTTCTCGTCTTTCTTGACCGAAACTCGACCGTCGGTGCCTGCAAGCATGGCGTACTTATCCTTCCTCGTCAGATGTGTGCACTCAAAGCCCAAAGTTCCAGCCAAAACCCTCTGAATATAGTTAGCTACTTCAATGGCGGATTTCCCTTCTTTGCAAGTGAGTTGGGTTGGCAGCTGGTTTAGAAACGTGATCTCATAGGTGGGCATTGGGTTCATGAAAACGAAGTATGGGTCCAGCAATTTATAACCACGCGCCGTCGTACCGTTGAACACCGTTTGCTTGGTGTTAATGGCGACGGGGACGATCCGATCGGTGAGCTCTGCGAAAAGCGCGCTAAATCTCAGAAGAAACGGCTCGCGACAGGTGGTGCCCTCCGGGCAAATCACGAGGTCGCCTTCTTCCAACAGCCGTTTGATGTTGGCCGCGTCTTTCTCTCTCTCCCTCGACAGAGCCACGGCCTTGATCGGCGATATGATTTCGGTGAACTTGCTGATGCTGTAAGTTACGCAGCTGATTTTTCTGCCCAGTGCGACGGCGGTGACGACGGGGTCCAGAACAGTGCGGTGGTTGCAGACGAACAGAACTCCACTTTGGCCCTTTCTCGGCGGCGGCGGAGGAGTGCCCTTGATTACGAGCTTGATGCCGAGAAATCTGTAGTTGTATCTCGCGATTCTCTCCGGCAAAGGTATATTTGTGTAGACTCTGAGAATGGACAGAATTATTCCGATGGGCAGCCATAAGTAGGTCAAAAGAGCTGCCAGTGGGGTTGGCCTCTGAACAAAACGACCCTCGTGAAAAATCACAGGGCTAAGAAGCTCGTTTCTTGGCAATGGCTCAACTTTACTCCTAGGCACCATGTACCCTTCCTGCAAATAATAAAAGCTATGAATTAAAAAGCTTTTTTTTTTTTAAATATCAGCGCAAGAACATAGTTTCGATGATTAACTCAAGTGAGGGTCGGTGGAGAGAAAATAAGGGTAGTAACTCGTATTGGTGGAGGATTTAAAGCCATTAAAGAGAACAGCTCGAAAGATCAAGGAGAAGAACTGGGGACCATTTGAGAAATTATTAAAGACGGGTTTCTAAATTGAGAGAAGGAGAGATAAAAAAAGAAACAGGAGTTGTAACACTTTGGAGCTTCACTGCATTTAATTCTGTCACCAAACCCCTGATTAATTGCAGTTGGATTATACTAGCTTGGTTTAGTTGCTATGAAGTTTAATAAAATAATCAAAACATGTCAAGCGAAGAAATTTAGATCTGAATTTGAGAACAAACCTTGCAAACCGACATGAAATCATTGTCTGTTTCTCGATCTCCGAGCCCCACGTCCGGCAAGCTGGTTCTCAATTCCTCGAAAATGGCTTCCTTTTTGTGTTCTCCGACGAGAACGCCTGGCTTCCTAACAAAACCGGTGGCCTTGCCGGATTTGGTTACTTCAAGCTCAGTTCCAAGAACTTTGTCAGCTCCTAGAAATGTCTTGGCAAAATGCTCCACCATAATTCTCGGACTGGCAGTGATAATATATCGTTTCCCAAAAGAATTGAACACTTTCCAAGTTTCTGGATGAACATCTTCTGCGTAGAATTTGGGCAGTACAGATTTGGAAACAAGCTCAATGTCCCTAATCTTCAGCCCGGCGAAGGCAATGTAAATGAAGATTTTGATCGCCATTGATTCCGACATGAATAAGTAAACAAAATACACGAAAGGAACTGAGGCTAATAAGACAAGCCCTCGTAGAAGGCTGCCAGCTTCAATGGCGACGAGCATGAAGTATGGAAAAGCACTTGGAGAGATGAGAAGTGTTCCGTCGAGATCGGCGGCCACGGTGTGATCCGATCGGCCTTCGGTCCTGCATTTTGCGATGGGTTCGAACCGGCGGTGAGCCCCCATGACCATGAGAGACAGGAAGGAAGGGGTGGGTGGGTGGGTGGAGAAGTGATGAGATGAGAGAGAAAGGTGTTTGTTGAGAAGAACAGATGTGTTATGTTAAGAAGAAAGAGGAAGATGGGGGGTTTTAAAAGGAGAGGAGACGATGCTCGCGTTGATCATTGATATTTCTGTGTGCATGGGAGAGACAGAGAGAGAGAGAGAGAGCCACTCTTATTGGTGTAGCATTTAAAAATGATAATTAACATAATCATACAAAAAAATAACTTTAGGGTATTGAACTTATCATATTATGAAATTTAAATGTATCAAATTAACCAATGCAACATCAAATTACACCCCTTTTCAATGTCCTAATCCTAAATCCCGTCCAAAATCAAATTCTATGAAGAAAGAAGAACATTTAAATCAAACAAACCCGAAGTAATAATTATTTTAAAACATTTAAAATTTCAATTATCGAATCCAAGTAGACACCTAAACTTCACAAACAAGTAGTTTCAGCGTCTAGAAAAGCAATGCGGAAGAGGATCCGTCCATCCATCCGAGAGCCGAAGATCGGGTTTGTCCAAAGAAGCATTGTTAGAAGATGAAATAAAAATAAAGGAAACGGTTGTGAAGAGGGGAGGAGGGGAGGGCTGAGTAGTTGGAGGTCCCAAACCAACATCTACATTACATTCAATTAGCCTTCTTTCTAGTTTCCGGTCGCCGGCCACTCCCTTTCTGGCTTTTAAAACACCCCAAATCGGCTTACCAACTCTTGTTTTTTGGCTCACTTTTTCTTGCCAAACTCTGCATAATTACACCTTTTTTCGTTAATTACTCGAACCCTTTTCACCCCATTGCATCATCCATCTTTAAGAAGTCACTTCCAAAGCTGTGTTATTTTTTCTAACCTATCCAAACCCTTACCCTCTCTACTTGGTTTCGTACAATTATGGCTTCACCCTTTTGCTTCTAGGGTTGATTTCACTTTCCTCCCTTCTTCCTAGAGTTCTTGCTGAATTTACTATGTTTCCTATGATTTATCTCCGATTTGAAGAATATTTTCTTTCTCAAATTTGGTTTGCGAAGCTACAATATTGAAATGAACATGTTATAATTCTTCCTATGGTAGTTGTTCATAATGTGATGCGTAATTGTGCTCGAATTATTAACTTAGTACAATAACTTTTTATGATGCTCGTGTAAATGTAACATGTTAACTTTTTTGTATTTCGAGTTCATATATTCATTAAAAAGGATAGCAATGTCCATTTTACACCAAGACTTGTTCAATTTGTTGTTAATTTTACTCCAAAATGACTTCAAAGTTGGGGTTATGTCCAAAGAAAGCATTTTTCCTCGAGAACATAGTAATTCTCAAATTCATATAAAAAGTCAACTTTGATTTTATTTAAGTATTTTATGTTACAAGTCGTGCGTGTACATTATAATCTTACGTTACAGCAAGAAAATTTTAAATATTGAAAGTAATAGAATGCTGACATGCGTAAACAAACGCCAAGTGCACGTATGTCACGGTGAAATATAAAATTATAAAGTAAAAGCTCAATTCCATAAGGTAGATTTGAGATTTTTTTATATCAAGAACTTTTGCGTCCTTACACATACAATATGTGATGAAAATATTTGGGCACAAAAATGTTTGTATATACCTTGGATCAATGATCACGGGCATTTGCGACTCTCGACAGTAATATATATCGCAAAAAATAGTCATAATTAAGATTTATGATTAAAACAGATAACTTATTTTTAAAACTGCAAGTTAAAACACAGTTATACGTGTGTACGCGATAAAACATATGGTTAGATTCTTGGAATTAGTCGGGATTAAGATACAAAGCAACCAAAGAAGAATCATGCAAGCATCGTTAAGTCTTAAATTCATAGCCGAGCATACGACATGAACCGACCATAATCAAATCGAAGCAAACCGGTAACTCGAGGAGAAAGAGCGAGGGTTGGGTGGAAAGCCTGTTCGAAGCCAAGCCATACTTAAACACGATTAAAATGAATAACTAGATGAGTTTAACGCCAGCTGTTCGCAGATATTTTTGGTCGAGGGTAGGAGCCATTTGCCTCTCCCACCATTAATACAGCAGCTACCGTGGTTATGACTAGCACATGCAGGTGTAAAAGCCGTACACGTTTACACGTGAAAAATCAAGATTGAATCACAGCCATACAACTGATAAAAAGATCGATGTATGGAGTGTTTTATGGGGCTCCAAACAAAATCTATTTTGTGGCTCATTTCAGCTTTGAATTAGTCAACCCTTGCTAGGGTTTTGTTTTAGCGGTTGTCCGCTTCGCAATTGGAATCCATGGCCTTGCTTTGATTCGCATTAATTCCCCGACGCTATTTTTATACACGTCACACTATAATCTAACAGGAAAAAACCTCACAAACGTCACTCGAAATACCTTGCAGAAAAGGACCACGAATCAATTATAATTTTTTGTTCTATTGCCACAAAGAGAATGAATTCAACCCGAAAAGAGAACACTAAAACCTACAAGAAAATATATTTTTCCAATTTCAATAACTTTATTCACCACCTGAAATTATTATTCATCAATATTTTTGGTCTCATAAAAGATAAATAGATTTAAAAGATGATTAGAGAGAAAACACTACATTGAGCGAGGAAAACATAAATTACCGGAGAAGTTGAGAATTTACGTATGAAGAATAGAAAAACGCGTGGCAATTAATTGTATTCCGTAGTTTATGCCACAAAAACCGGCAAAATATGAACGATGAACATTTAATGAATAGTAAAAGAGTCATTATTTGGGAACCATAGTGTAACAAGAAGTGTGACCATTAATTGTTGTATATATAATTTATTTGGATTAGGTGAGCTCGCATTCTTGGAGTAAATGATTTGCACCATCTCTGACATGATATGGAGGGCCGAAAAATTCTCTTGTCATGAATGTTTATCTAATGTGTTTTTTAATTTTGTAGCTCCTTATATCATTGAAGAATTCAACATTTTTTAGCGCTAATTCTTTCTTTTGAAATCAAAGCATGGAGTACTTTTGTTCAAGATTAGTTGAGTTTTGAAATAGAAAGAGTACTTTTGCCTCTCCTATCCTTGGTCGGTTCTCCCTCTAAGACTCAATATTTTCCGGTGAGTCATATCCGGCAATCTCCGAGAGTTTCTTCAAGGTTTTTGCTTCCCTTTCGAGCTAGGGTGAGTTAGGCCGTGCTACACAACTTCAGCCACTTTCCCGTGGACTTAGGATAAGCGTGTAATCCACATTAGCTCTTCCCCATCATCGGTTACCGTCCAATTTTCCGAACCATTCCCTTGAATCCCTTCGTTCCATCAAATTTTTACCACTAGTTACTCCCATCTACATAACTTCCGTTCCGTCAAGCTATTACCCTAATTTTTGGATGATAAACTCTACTCTCGTTCCATAATAAACCCTCCAAATTTCAGCCACAAACTCAGTATGCAACCCGAGATCCACCTATCACAATATCACCTAAATTCCACATTTTTCTCCAAAACCGGATCTTAATCGACACCTTTTTATTTTCCTTCATTCCCTAACCGAATCATATCAATCTCTTTCTTGTCTCGCCTAATTACTCGGCTTTGCTTTTCGAGCTTTTAAAGAACGTTGAGAAAATGAGTACTTTTCAAAATTATAAAATTTCTTTTTGGCCTTCTCCGTAAAACTCCAATTGACTTCTCGACTTGACCATTGGTTTTGGGTTATTTTTTGAGTAATTTGATTTTGATTTAAAAACATGTATTTATAAGAACAGGAGGAAGAATCGTCTTCTTCACTTTAATTGGCAACCCACTAATAATTAATTTTCGTTTTGTTGTTGTTTGGGTGATCGAATATATTTTACTCCAATATTTATTTTAATTATTTATAACATCAAATTGTTTGTGTATTTAAATGTGAAATACATATGTGTTCAAATTTGGTAACTTAAATTTTAAGTGAGTTGCGGGAGAGTGTATAATCAATTAAGCTTGCTCTAGGTATTGATCTTTAAGTCGTAAAACTAATTGTACCTTAAATTTTGATAGTCATTTTCTTCCATACCCGTGACTTTTTCTTGTTAAGAGTTTTCACGTAAATCTTGATTTAATTTTTTCTTGATTATTACTGTCAATTCTCAATAAAATCACTTGAAATATGGTTCTTCATATATTTTTTATAGAAGAAATTGTTACTTGAAGAGAGTCGAGTAACTTTTACAATTATTTGAAGAACGACGTGATTTAAAAGTCCCTAGTACATGATAATTTTCATTTATATGGGTCGATCGGACTCATACTCAATATTGGAGTTCTCTACTATCACTTGCATATATTTGTTTGAGTAACAAAACTCACTTCTATGATGACTTCATATCGAAAAATTTTCAATTTGGTGGTGGTTCTTTGGGAAAGAATTTCGCATGTCATCTCAATACCTTTTTTGTGATGGGTTGAATTGAGATTAATAATAATCATAATAATCTCAATTAGACTGATTATGTGATTAGCAAAGGTATGGCTCACTTTTCATATTAAAGTCAACATTTTTTTATTGGAGTATATATTTGTTTGCTTATTGAGTATTTAAATAAGTTTTTCTTATTTATATAATAAATTAATTGTAAATATTTCTAATTGGAAATGCCCTTTAAAGAGTATTTAATATTTTTAACATGTATCTTTAGATATTTCAGTTTTTTTTTTTAAATGTCATTTAAAATTATCAAAAAACAATGCAAAAACCTCCATCGTGGTCGACTAATCCTGCAAGTTGCAAGTGGCGATCAGAGCACTAGACAAAATATCAAGTTTCACAAAGCACAAAAAAGTGTAGTACGAATGGATTAGTCCAGAGCTCTAGACAACGCAAATCATTAGAAGTGGCGATCTCAAGAATTGTTGGCAAAAAAACACATTGAAATAGCCAAAGTGTTAACTATGATCAAGGGTTTAATAGAGAAAACCCCAACGGTAACTAAGTGTCGACCAAAAGTTGAAAGGTTGACCAGAACTCGACAACTAAAGAATTATCTCACAAAAGCTAGGAATGGGCCAATAATGCCACGGGGTGTACAATTTTTTAAACTTTGATTTTCATGAAAAGATAATAAAATTTTTGTTTTCGATCAATCATGTCTTTGTTCAACACAGCAGTGAATGACTTTAAAGTACATTTTATAATTTAAGTCTTATTTAGAAGAATACATGATCGTTCTAAAATATATTACAGTAAAAATCATCTCGTTTTTGCGATTGAAACAATATCGTTCTAACAATCATGTAACCATGCTCATGATAGCACTTTATCAACTACTCGTTTTATTCTCTTCTTTTTCTAATTATATCAACATTATCATCACCATCACCTAGACTACAAACTTCATTTTTGAGCCTAGTGCTTAATAAGTAATGCACTAAAACAAATGCAGATAACATGATCATGCTATTTCATAAAAGAATATAGTTTCATTTTTTTTCCTTTTATTCAATTTTGATACACAATTTTGTCATTAGAGGATTATTAGAGAAGTAATGCCACATCATTGGTCTTCTTCATTGAAGAACAACTAAGCTCAAGTCTCATTATGTCATTAAGGAATCATTGGGGAGGTGAGCCTAATTCATTGGTCTTCTTCATTCGAAAACAATCAAGCTCAAGTCTCAACCCTAATGACCATTTACATGCATTATTCATTTCATTCATTCATTATTTTAATTGATAGTTGGAAGTACCACAAGAGTGAGTATAGGCATCATTGGCCTCCCTTGAGGTAGCCTAACTCGATATCTGCCTTCAACACTCTGTTGCATGTTAACATTGTGTATGAAAACATCAATGCATAATCGCATACATAATATTACTTACCTTAGGTCCTTAGCAACTAGACAAAACATAATCAATGTTTTTTAGTCACAACCTATAAATAAAATAACTATTATTTGTAACTCAAACTATTGTTCACGATTTTGCAGTAACTTCGAAATATCATACCTTATTCTACACATCTTAAAACAATGTACGACATGAATCTTACCTCAAAATTCTTAGCTCAATATATTCTCCTTGATGAGATGAACATATATTTTCAAGAGCTTGGAGGAAAAATGTCACTCTTTCTCCTTCAACTTTCATTTTCGTCCTTTAGAACTCTTTTATCCATTTTCTTCTCACTTTTTCTCATTCTCTCTCTACAACCACAAAAAATGACTGATCGTTGTCCATTCTCTAATATTTCTACACAAGATTTAGGGTGAAAATATACTTTTTCAAACTTATCATTTTAGGTTTATCATTTTGTCCTTATTTGTCAATGTTATTGCTAAAAATCCTTAATTATTGCATTTTAATCATACCTAGCTAAACTAATTAATATACATTAGTACTAAGTTAATTCTCAAGATTAAATTAATAAATCATAATTAGTAAAGCTTAATCATATTATAAATTAATCATAATTAGTCACTAATCCAATAATGACACCTGACATCTTGTTATTATTTTTCTATTTTAATATAAAAAATCATATTTATCATCGAACAATATTTTTTTATTAAGATTTATTTAATTATATCATTGTATAAAGAAGAAATGTAAGTTTGAGATGACATATTCTTAAAGCATGAAGTGAAATTTTACTTATCCTAATTTTCTAACACTAGTTTTTTGACATGAGCTTGATTTTTCATCTGCGTTTCACCAAGATAATGTGGAATAAGTTTCTTCCATATGATTTAATGACTTCATTAACATATTTTTCTACAAACTAAAAACTAAAAAATAGGTTTTAAAATCTTTAAGGAAACTTTATTGATTCCTGAATTCTAAGCACATCACACTTCACAGGCTATTTATTAAAATTATGATAAACTTCAGGATGCCCATTTTATAACTTTTAAAATTGATATATTTGCATATTCTCATTGTTTTGAGGTAAATTGATATTCACCATTAATTTAAAAAGTAAATATTTTAGAGAGATTTAGCAAAATGAAATAGAAGTACTACCAGAGAGAGAGAGAGAGAGAGAGAGNATAAATATTTAGACCGTGGGTCAATGCGCTTCTTAGAACTGGTGAAACAAACCGAACCGATCAAGCCCACCTCTACTCATTTGCAGTGTATGTTTACCACTGTAAATTGTAACGAAGAAGGTCGAGATGTGCTTGCATTTAGCTTCTTCAGAAAAAAAACTACTATTCTTGAAAATTTGGTATTGATTTATATGTTCTTCGTTCGGAAAACATTTCAATTTTAATTTTTACTTATATTGGCATTAATTGTGGGAATTCGGGGTTCCTTCACATGACATAATTACATATTCGGAGCGTTATTATGAGATATTTCAAAAATAATTTCAAATGTTTATTAAGTAAATGAATAAAAAATAACAAACAAACTATTGAGTTTATAAATAATTAATTTTAATATTATCTTCTTGTTTTTTTACATGTGAGAGACTACCTAATGGACGGATGAATCTATACTTGTAAGTTTCAATCATTTTAAATAATTAATATATATTATTATAATAACTAACATGACTATTAATTTTAAAGTAATTATACTAAATACTTAGATTACGCTCTAAATAATATAACATATATTCACAAAAAATAATTTTCAAAGATATAGTCATGAAGTATGTATTAACCATCCATTTAAATTGTAAATAGAGATAAGTTATATGCTTTCATGCGACCTAGTCTAATATAATCATAATATATGTAACATATTTATTTTATATCATCACACATGTAACTAGTATATGATTATATATTTTCAATGAGATAAACTTTGTTCACTATTATAAATTATTTGAATATTGCTTACTTTAAATATAAGGCAAGAACTTGTTTCGATTATTATCTTTATATTTTATCTTCACACGTAATACTAGTTATATGTTAATATAAAGTTTACATAGCTAATCAAATAATTTTCTACAATTTTTTTAAAAACATAATCTAATATTTAAATATAATAAGTATTATTATAAATTTATTTACATTTTCAAATATATTTGTTTGTCGAACACATCAATGCCAACATTGATGGCATGCAGTACACATACACTTTCTTAGGAATTAATTGTGTTTGTCTATGTGATTCTTAGTGCTCTATAGTAAAAGATTACGAGCATAATTATATTTTTATAAAAATATTATATATTGTTTCAATATTATATGATTAAAAAAATTCATTATTGGAATAGAAAAAAAAGATTATTTAAAATTATACATAATTAACAACTAATTATGGGGCAA
This sequence comes from Begonia fuchsioides, assembly GCA_003255005.1. NCBI lineage: Eukaryota > Viridiplantae > Streptophyta > Magnoliopsida > Cucurbitales > Begoniaceae > Begonia > Begonia fuchsioides. The sequence continues at coordinate 155,993 of QAOC01033727.1, forward strand.
AATAATAAGAAATTGCAGATATAATCGATTCAATATGTGACAAAATAAACGACATTCCATATTTAACAACTAAATTTAAAATATGACAAACACATTTCATATGAAAAATAGAATTATGGGAAGCATCTAATTGAAAAAGTTGTTTAAAATGAACATTTGCAGAATCATTCGCAGAAACATTATTGAGAATAATACTAAAAATTCAATCTCTAATCGCATATTCTTGCAAAATACAAACAATATATCTATAAATAGTTTCACCTTTATGAGGATATTCACAACAACGAAATCATAATATACGTTTGTTTAATTGTCAAGAATCATCAATAAAATGCGAAATTACAACAATATAACCTAAAGAATTAGGTGCACTTCACAAATCCGATGTAATACAAATAGACATAGACGATGAATTAGAAAAAAAAAGCAATTAATTCATTTTTCATATTAGTATACATTTTAATTATATCGTTTCTTATTGTACTTCTTGGAACACGTCTAAAACTTGGATTAATATAATCTTTCATAAAATTTTCAAACAATTCACTATCGAACATAGATAAAGCTACCTCAGATTGTGATATATATTTTGCTACGCCTTCTGTCATTCGATCATGAGAATATATAAAATTTCATTTAAAAGTGTTTGCCTAGGGTCTCTTACTTGCTCATTTAAGTGACATTTTTTATAATGTCTTCCAATAGTGCTAGTAGAACTACCTGATTCGTAAGCATAATTTTTAATACAATATTTGCATGGAGCTCTAATTTCTATTTTTCCATTAATCATAATTTCTTTCATTTCAAAATGACTCCATACATTTGATGTTTTACTTCTTTTCTTTTTAGGTGACGATGTGGATGCTTGTGCAGCTGATTGATCTTGTGAAATATAGGAGTATCTCTCACATTTTCTTCTACATCAATATCGATATCAACAATAAAATTACGTAGATCCATAATTATATAATTTAAATATTTACGTGAAAAACATAATTACTTAATGATACTGCACAATATTCTTCAACAAAGGCTTGTACGTGATATGAATTAGTGATCACTTCCACGAATACGACTCCTGTAAAAATTGAACAACTAGGTTAATTTGTAATCTTATGAATAATTAAACAATAAAAATTACGTAGAAACATTATATTAAAAAAAAATACCTCGTTGAAGTTAATTGAAAGGTAGTGAGTATTGACGAAACAAATATATTGCAAGTAATTTTTTAGAGCAAAAACGTTAAGAGGAAAGAATTTGATTTTTGATAACAAATACCCAAAACCCTCCTATTCATAAAAAAAATCTGCTACTGCAACGTTGCATTTCGCAACGGCCTTGTGACCGACCGTTGCCTTGCCACGTTGCAGGCTGTGCACAGCAGCTTGCCAAGGCAGCCTCAGCTGCTGTGCCGAGCCGGCTCATATTTTATTTTTTAGGCTCGCAAGCTTGGGCTAGTTTAAGCATGCGAGCCCACTCATTTCCTGTAGCGGGCGGGCTGGCTCGTATCCCCAAGCCACAAGTCTTCATAATACATCCATTCGTCGTTGTAATGCCTTTTGGGAACTCGGTAGCTGCTTTGAATAGTGCAATAGCGCTGAGATACAGCTTTTGATGCTTCTTCAACGATTGCAGCCTTTGATGCTTCGTCGAATTTTCATCAATCTGATGGTTTTAGTCTTTCCTCAGTGCCGATGATGTTTTCTTTTTTTTTTTGTCTCTTCTTTGAATCTCAATTTATTTGTTATTTTTAGTTGGTTTTAATGGAAGAAGTAGTCGAATTTCGAGCATAAACAAAACTTTAACTGTTGTGGTTTAGAACCATCACAGATTTATTTTCGAAATTCGATCCAAAACACATTTATTTCGTAGAGAGAGAGAAACTTTAGTTATCATTAATTGAATTTTGACTCCCTGGAATAATATATGATGGGCGATTATGAACTAGACATTATAATCAATAAATACTTGTGGATTTTTTTATTCGACTGTCATATTTTTTGGCTGAAAAAGGCATCACACGTGGTAGAGGTGCCTCATGCACTAGTTATACCCAATAATTTGTCCCAAGTCATTTAAAAATGTCTTCATTTTCAATGTTTGAAATAAACGGGAAACATTATTGTGTTGACTCAATTGATTTTTGCATTTGCAGTTTTTGAAAATCACTACCTTCCAAACTAATTCAACCAACGCGATCGCTATGCCAACTTGAAACGATCCAGAAAAAAACTACTTGGGTGAATCTACTAATGAAATCCGATGCTAACTCTATGGGTCGATCAAATGCTCCTAATCGAACTTCCGACATCGATGTTGAATGCAAGACCATGAGCTGCATTGTTACATGAGACACGGTTTGAAGGGCCCCACAAAGCGCACATTCACTTTCTCGCTTGTCGGGACATAACCGAGTCTGAATCTGTTCAATCATTTCCATCGCCGGAGGTCGCTCCGGGAACTTACTGAAGTTTGGTTCCGGCCCAACCTCCAATTCTTCCCTGCTTTCAAAACAGCTCTCGAAATCAAGAGAGACTCCATTTAATGTTAGGAAGGCCCTGCAATTTGGGTTAGACTTCATAGCTGAGGTATTAATTGGTTGAAAACGATCTCCTCTCTCTCTCTCTCTCCCATTTGCATAAGATTTGGAGGAGATGTTTGGCATTACATGTCGATTGAGAAAGATGATATACTGGAGATAGATATGTTTGTTATCCATACGACATATGTAGATATGAACAAGCTCTGAAACAACATAAATGATGTTCCCATAGTTTCCCTCGAACGTTTTCATCGTCTTCAAGCGATCGAGCGAGGCAAAGAAGCCAGAGTTATCGAGTTTAACTTTTGTGAGAGCCTAATAACATGGATAGAGGTGAGCTTCGGAGCTGAAATCGCCCATAAATTTTACAAAGGGTGGCCTCAGCTTGAGAAGCCAATTAAAGAGCTAACCTACTTATTGACAACATTGCCTGCATCAACATACGACCGAAGCAATCTACTTCACGCTTCAAAGAAAATTTGGATTCGTTCTACTGAGAATTGCGTGAACTGCAACAAATCTTAGGATCCCAAGTTCAAGTTTTCAGGTAAAAAGAAATCTAGCTGTTGATATTGAAGTAGTCTCAACCCTTTTCACATGCCTCTTACTCTGAAGATTTCTCTGCCACTCAGTAATAACACCCAGAAACTGAATTTGATCTGGGCAGCGACGAACAAGAGTTCAAAAACTCAATGCAATCCTCGATCGCTTCGGCTCGGTGAGAATCGGTGGAGTCTGATACAGATTTCGACCTTCTGAAACTGGAAGCAGAAACCCTTTCAGAAGACTCCCTTCTCATGGACAGGATGGTTATGGCTTTTTCCATCTTCGATTTCAGGCTCCATAGAATCTTTGCTGACAGAAATTTTGCCTCTTTGGGTACGCCGAATCCTACTCCGCTTCCACCGTTTTTGCTTTCAGCTGCGGCCATGCCCACAACCTGTTTGATGAAAATCACTGGCTTATCATGCAAGTCAGGACTGAAACTCACTCGCTTGCTTGTTTTTCTTGACATCTGAAACTTTTTGGAGTAACCCAATGGCCGAAAAGGAACTGTTCTTCTTCCTGTTTGCTGGTGTAAGTGATCCAGAAAGTGCAATACGAAGCCTGAGGAGAACAGAGCCAGAGGGTGAGTAGAACTCAGCAGGAAATACGTTAATTTAAGGTTGTGGGATTATTTATTGATGTGGAATTGAGGAAAAAGGATAATGGGTTTTGATGACTGAGCGGAAAAGCGATCAAGGATTAGCATAAAGATGAAGCCAATATGCTCATTGAAATATAAACAAATGTTCTTGTTCAAAGGGTGCTTGATTGAATATATGCAGTAAAGTCCGTCACTTTCTTAGTGGTTGTTCTCTGGGATTTGTCAAAACTAGAGAGAGAAAGAGAGAAGGGTAGAGAGAGAGAGACAGGAAGTTGATCTTCATGGCTCGAAAGTTGGCAACTTTTTTCCTTTGGTGGGGCATGCTGATTGCAATCGGATTCAGAAATGTCTGCAACTTGGCCCCATCTGTTTCTGCGGAGAGGAACCGGAGTGAAAGCGGTCTATTTTGAGTTTTCATGGAGGAAGTGATGGGTTGACGGATCTTAACTTCACGGTTACTGTCTTTGCCAAAGAGTTGGTCGTTAAAGTCACTGGCGTGCGATTCTATTGGCTCATCACCTGTGGACGGGTCGTAACTAGGGGTGGGCGTGTGTCGGGTCGGATCGGGTTTGAGAAAATTTTTATCCGACCCTAACCCTATAAGAGAAAAAAAAATTACCCTATCAGGTTATGATTGATAGATTACCCGAACCCGACCCGACCCTATTCTTATCGGGTCAATACGGGTCGGGTTATCGAGTCATCAATATTAAATAAAATTAAATCCATCCAGATATAAAATATCATTCAGCATGCTAAAATTCATCAATCGATAATACATATATATTACATCAATATAAATAAATTATTCATCAAGCGACCATTTACGACATCATTCTAATACATCATTAGTAAAGACAATATTACATGAAATCTATTCAATAATCATTGGCAAGTTGTCGCATTCAGGTGTAAATATGTACAGACCACAATTTATAAGGTTACTAACCTAGATGTGCAAAAAAAAAATAGATCTCAAATGCGATAATTACAAATAATTAAGATATATAATTTCGATCATTAACGTACAAAAGTTTCTGGTTTTTCGGTATAGTGGAATAGCTCGTTTGTGACTAAATCAGACAAATCAGATTTATTTTGAAATCATTTTGAATCCCGGAGAAAACAAAATGAAGTGAAAAATGTTAGAAAATTAGTCACTGACCTTGATTACGACGTGTCTGTTCCCAATTCAGACACGAGCTGCCTGTAATACACGACCCTCACAGAAAATCAGACCCGAATTCCAGCTTCCAGGATAATCGAAATGAACTTGCTAAAATCCTAAAACTTCTCGCTCAGTCCTAACCCGCGGGTAACTTCTGGACAGAAGTTCTTTTTTTTTTTAGTTCTGATATAAGGAGCAGCGAAGGGGGCGGGTCAATGCGGGTAAAAACGGGTTCCGTGGGTCGGGTCGGGTAATTACCCTAACCCGATCATAACCCGCAACTTTAAGGGTTTTTTCAATTGTTTTACCCGTTACCCGACCCGTATACGTCGGGTCGGGTAATTACCTGCGGGTCAGGGCGGGTTTGCCCAGTCCTAGTGGTAACAAGTAATATAGTAAAAAATAATACATATAGAACGCACAAGGATAGCCATCAAATTCCAATTTCTAAAGAGGAGTTCAAATATTTCATTGAAATAATGAAATTTCCATTGATATGAAATTTAATAATAAATTCTACTAAATTATTTCAAGCTGAATTCCTTGACCGATCGGTTCGCTATAAACAATCAACTTAGAGCCAATGATAACAAACCAAACACATGAAATCAAAATTTATTGCCATTAAAGATAAATTAACTATTTTTAAAAAAATTAATAATCACAAATAAATATAAATATATAAATTGATATCTATTTGCCAATTCAATAGAAAATGAGAACGCGTTACGTATTAGCATACTTTGTTTCTATATTTATTTAGCTAATAAAAAATTAGAGAAAAATAAAAACCATACCAAGTTCAATTAACTTCAACTAAAGTAAATATAGCTGTCAAAATAGAGGATTGGATGAAATAGTTCTTCTCACTTTTCATTGATATGCGTCATCTATTCATACACAAAATTAGAATGTGAATAAGGAAACTAATACATAAATCTAATTAGGAAAGTATTAATCTAATTAAGAAACTATCAATCTAAATATTTACATATTTCTGACATTAATCATGTCCAACTTGTTACAAAGATAATTGATTTGATTCTCATTCAAAGCTTTTGTCAATAAATCTGCAGCTTGATTTTGAACTTCACTATCTATTAGAAATTTTACCTTCTTGTATTTCTTCACGAATGAAGTGACAATCAGTTTCAATATGCTTGGTGTCCTCATGAACACTGGATTTGAGGTGATGTCAAGTGCAACTTAGCCCACCATAACTTTGTTGATGATGAAGTTTTTCCAATAACTGATAAACCCACATAATTTCACATGCATCGAGTCATGGCCCTATATTTCGATTCTACATATCAAATCTTTGTTTCTCACTTTTCCATACGATCAAACCTCCTCCAACAAATACACAATAGTAACTCATCAATCTTCTGTCCATTTTTGGTATGCCCATGATTTTCATACAGTATACTATGATCATGGGTTTTCTTTAAGTAGTGTAAAATTTATTCTAAAGATGCCCAATGATTCACTATCGGAGAAGTCAAGAATTGACTAACTATATTGACAGGATACGCAATGTCGGGATGAGTCACAGTGAGATGATTTAATTTTCCCACTAATCTTTTGTATTTCTCCAAATCTTTCAATAATTGACCATCTTTTATGAGCTGTATATTAGGAATTATAGGTGAACTACTTGGTTTAGCCACCAACTTTCCTGTTTCATTTAATGAATCAAGTACATAATTTCTATCAGCTAGAAAATGTTTCAAAACTCCTAAATCTTATTAGGACATTGAATCTGAAGGAAAGATTCAAGATCTAAAATTTCTAAAATAGCACTTCCTGTGATGATAATATCATCAACATATAAAACTAATAGAATTATGCTTGCCGTAGATTGCTTGTAGAAGACAAAGTGATCAGATTTGTATTTTTTTCATCCCAAATCTACAACTGCTTGACTGAATTTGAAAAACCAATCTCTTGCACTTTGTTTTAAGCCATGTAAAGATTTTTGGAGGTAACAAACTTTCTCGTAGTCCCCCGGAGCAACAAATCCATGGGGTTGTTTGATATATATTTCCTCTTGAAGATCACGATGCAATAAAATATTCTTGATATCTAACTAATACAGTGACCAATTATAAGTAGTAGCCATAGAAATAAAGAGATGAACAAATGTCAATTCAGCTACAAGAGAGAAAGTATTAGAATAATTTGTCTCATGAGTTTGAGCATATCCTGGAGTGACAAGATGAGATTTTAGCTTATTTAATGACTCATCAGGATTGGTCTTAACTGTAAATACTCATTTGCATCCAATAGTTTTCTTTCCTAGTAAATTTAACTATTCCTAAGTATAATTTATATTTAAAGCATTCATCTCTTTAATCATAGCACTACGCCCACCAAGATGAAATTATGTCTCATTAATAGTTCGAGGAATAGAGATAGAATCAAGCATTGCAAAGCTGAAAGATGAGTGTAAGAAACATAAGAAGAAATAGGGTAAGCACATTGTCTTTTACCTTTTCCAAGGGCAATTGGAAGCTCATCAGTATTGGAAATCGGATCTGTCGAGGAAGATCTTGGTGCAGAACATGATTCTGAAAGCAGGAGTGGGTTGGTGGAGGAACATCATCATAGATACACATATTATCGTTCTCTTCTTGAATATCGTTAACAAGAGATCCACGAAAGAATGAAGTAATTTCTAAAAATATGACATCAACTGAGACAAAAGATTGTTCAAGAAAAACATCTATATTTTCTTTGAAGACGAGAATATCTCAAAAATATATATTTTACAGATTTAGGATCTAATTTTGTAACATAAGGAGGAATTTCATGAACAAAGCACGTACTACCAAATATCCTTGGTTTAATAAGAAACAAAGGTCTAGTGGGAAAAAAGTATATTGTAAGGAATTTCACCATTAAGAATGGATGAGGGCATTCGATTGATTACAAAATTAAGTCGTGGAAAGACATCTCCTCAAAATAGTTTCGGAACATGCATATAAATAATAGAGTTCTTGTTGTTTCAAGGATATGTCTATTTTTCTTTTTCGCGACGTCATTTTGGGATGGCGTATTTGTACATGACGTTTGATGAAGGATATTATTTTGAATCATGTAAGACTAAAAAGAGATAGAGACATATTTTTTAGCATTATCACTTTTCAAAGAATGCATAGAAGTATAAAACTAAGTTTTGACCTTAGCACAAAAGGCACAAAAATGATAAAATAGTTCACAACGAGATTTCATTAAATAAAGTTATGTTACTTGAGAATATTCATCAACAAAAATAACAAAATACTTAAAACCAGTTTGAGAAGTAATAGACATCGACTCTCAAATGCGAATGAAATAACTCAAAAGGAAAGTCTCCTAGCTTATCTATTCGAGGACAAGATGAAAAACGATGATGTTTAGGAAATTGACATGACTCACAATCTAAAGAAAATAAATTGCTAAATTTAATGGATAATTTCTTCAACACAGGGAGAATGATTTGCTAATCGACAATGTACTTCAAAATGAGTTAATACTCAAGTACAAGTAATAGGATGAGGCAAATGTATGTCAATGATGAAGAAACCTCCTGATTCAAGTACTTTACCAATAATCTACTTCGTCGTTAGTGTAGGATCGAAATTAACGTAAGTGGAGGAGAATAAACTAAGTTAATGCTAACTTTTTTGTGATTTTACAAATGTATTACTCTAAGTGATAATTGCAATAAAATAAAGAGAAGGTTAGAAACACAAGATCGTTTGTTAACACAGTTTGACTCAAACTTTGCTTAAGTTTATGCTCTATGGCTGCATCTTGAAGATTTTATTACTCTTCGATCCCAAAAAAACTAAATTGACTTTGGAGTTTCAATCAAACCTAACAAATAGACTTTTTTTCATAGGATCGTCAACTCTTTCAAGTTGTCAGACAAATAATAAGAAAGAGTTGCACACAATTTAAAAGCTCAAAATATTACTTAAAATAGTAAATCTCAAACGAAAAGACGATAGAGAGAATTTGGAAATTTTTTGGCAAAATGCTTTAATTCCTCCGTTTATAGAATTTATTGTCTGCCATGTTTCAGTCAACTTAAATATCCACCGGTCAATCACTTTCTTTGTTTGAATATCAAACTAGTTGTCGGACTCATCTTCTCATCGACCTAAACATAAACTGGTCGACCCATTTTGAAGCTTTCGGTCGACCATATTTGGATTCTGGTCGACCATTCAAGAGCTTTATTTCCCGACTTTGCATTGGGCGATTTTGGTTGACCGAAAACATGAAATCAATCGACCCTTTTAGAGAGCTGCCATTTTTACCGTTTTGGTCAACCAAAATGAGAAATTGGTAAGCCCTTTAAAGAGCAAAACTTTCTCATTTTGCGCTTTTGATATTTCGATCAACATAAACTTTAAACTAATCGACTTAAATTTTTAAGACTTCGACAAAATGATCTTCATAGTTTCCTCAGACATTTAAAATACCATACTTCAAGAGTATGTCCAAAAAAATAATGATTTAACAAAAAATGTATAGAAATGAAAATCATCACAAAAAATATTTAAACATAAAAAACATTATTAAAATTAATTAATTAAGTGTAAACAAACGTAAAAGTCAATCATGGAAGAGGCAATAATTGGAAAAACATAAGGAGTAACAATTGGGAGAACGAGTCACTTTACTCACAAAAATTAAACTAAAAAAATTGAGGTAGATTCAAAACATTAGACAAAGAGACCAATGAAGTGCGTTTAGTTGTACCAGAACCACTTACAAAAGAAGTGTATAGCCGTAAGCTGAAGGGACATTAGAGGAGGATAATTTTGATTGATAAGTTTTAAAAAGATTAGAGTTATCAGTCATGTAATTCGTGGCTCTAGAATCAATGATCCATTTTGAGGATGAAGAAATAGGACATGTATTTGGATACGTGACTCAACCATGGACTTAATCGAAGAAGATGATGACTTTAATGATGGTTGGTCCTGAAAAAGTAGCAAATTCGTTAGCAGAAATGAGAACGAGTCTGGTGCAGTATTCGAAATTGCGCTATGAGCAGAACCATTTTTCTGTCATGACCAGGTTTATGACACTAATAACATATAATCCACTTTTATCATGATTGTTTGGTTCTCCTTTATTGCTGCGATCAACATCAAATTCACTGTTTCTGGTAAAAAGAATACTTTTAAGACTGCACAAATGGGATTCTCTCTGCACAGATGTAAGAGGGTCTATAAAGTCAAAGCAAATGTAGATGGCTTGATGATTAGATTCAAAGCTAGATTGGTTGTCAAAGATACCATCATCAAGATCAGGTTGATTAGTTTGAGACATTTAGTTTGGTGGTCAATTCGGTTCGTTCTCGCATGAGCTTTTTCTCAATCTTGGATTATCCGACAACTCGATGTATGAGTTAAAGCAATCTCTTAGCGCTTGGTACTTCAAGTTATCCCCTCCACCTTTACAGTTTGGTTTCTCTAATTCGGATGCAGGTTGCTCTTTATTTATCTATAGCTGATATTCGACTGTTCATGCTCAGTTGTGTTATGTGGACGATATTCTTTTCACTGGAAATTCAGATTATACTGCATTATATCTTCAATTTTTAAATGGATAGTTTGGTATCAGGAACTTGGGATATGTCCATCAGTTCCTTGGTATCCCGGTCACTTCTAATACAAGTGAGAAGGATTAATTTGCAAGGAGTTTAGTTTTTCTCTTTTCTTCTAGTTTCAAAAAACCAAAATCGATCATCCCGAACCCGGTGAAAAAATAACTAAAGTGGCGATAATTTTAAAAACTATAAGAATTATCATGTCGCGAAATTGCATAATAAAATGAAGATATTTCTATGTTCCTCAAATCCTTGTTTTTCAATTGTTGAAGGCTTGAAAATTTAAATGAAAACGAACTGAAAGGATCTAAATTTATGAATTGTTTCATTTTGTAGTTTGTGAAGACATCTGGGCTGTAACCAAACGAAACCTAACAAAAAACAGCATCGCTTTCAGTTAGTTTTCAAACCTTCATCGGACTGGTTTCTTAGACCGAAGAAATGAAAATGGTAGTGTGCGTATTCAGCCAATTGTGGAAGAGAGGAGCTTGCGTAAATCGTAGTTAAGCATATATACTTTTGAAGTCTTTATTACCTTCTGGCTTCTCGACGCCTCTACGCTTAAATCCCTGCATTGAAAACGAGTGTCCACTAATGGCGTCCCCTCCTAGGCTCCAACCCCATCAGATCCCCCCTGTCTCTAACCTTCAACCTTCCTGATATTGCCAGTCAACGAAAGCTTGTTTTACTTGAGAAACCTACCACCGATTAATCCACGTTATAATATGAGCTGAGAATATCTTAATCACCAATACCATGAACTCTGTTTCTCTCTCTTCAAATCCCACTCTCTCTACTTTATCGACCTTATAGAGCAAAACCCGTCTCCCCATTTTGCAAGAGGAGCAAAGATTTGCTGCTCCGGCAGATTTAAGGTCGGCCGTGTAAAGGGGTTTTTATGCTTGAGCAGGCGACATGCCTATGACTCAACTGCGGCCTGATGAAGAACAGGAGTATCCTCCTTTGCTAGATTCTGAGACTTATGCGGGACCTCGGAGGATTGCGCTTTTTGTTGAGCCTTCTCCATTTGCGTGAGTCCGTTTCCTACTTAACTTTTCAGTTTTCTTCTCAAATGAAGCTCCTATCTATCTTGCAAAACTAGACAATTTTGTTCGCCATTAGATCTCTTTCTTTGAGGGTTTATTCGGGTGTTTTCTTTAGAATGTAATTTCTTTATGTACTTCCATGGCATTGTGTAGCTGTTTTCTGCATCTTGGATCTCAGATCCAGCTCGACCTGACTTCAACATATTTGCTCATAGCTTTACGCTACACATTCATCATTAAGTTGAAATTTGTTTGACATAAGCTATTTAAGCTAGCACGACATGTTCATAAGCTTAGAAGTTGTTTGCTTAAGTACTTTAAATCTAAGCCATGATTTACATAAGTCGAATAAACTCTTATTTTTTGCTTGTTGCTCATACGGAGTTTGAGCTACTTATTGTAATGAAGTTGATTCAAACATGCTTAGCTGTTTTGAAACTCCATGTCAGCTGTATGGCTGTTGAATTATAGTGTCTTATTTAGTTCCCCTGTATTTTAGTCTGCCTAAGATCATAAATCCATAATAAAATTAATGTAAGGCAACTTTATTGAGCTCTATAACAGATTAATATTTTAATACATGCTTCCGTGTAGTCATACAAGCTATTTACAGAAAATTACTGCCATTATTTGTTGACAGTCTTGACTTTCACAGGTATGTATCGGGATATAAAAACCGTTTCCAGAACTTTATCAGATATTTGCGTGAAATGGGAGACGAGGTATAGATTGTTGACAAGATGAAAAATTTTTCTGATGTCAATAAACTTTTAAGATCAATCATTTATGGACACATCTTGTTTGCATTTTGCTTAAAAAACTTATTCTGCATTTTCCAGTTTTGTTGGACAAGTTAGCTTTAGTGATTAAATCAACAAGATCATGATAAGAGCAAGTTCAAAACCAAAACTGAAACTTTGTAGTGCACGATGATATTTTTTTTTTGGGTTTGATGCTAGCTCTGTTTATGCTAAGGTGATGGTTGTGACTACTCATGAAGGCGTTCCAGAGGAATTTTATGGTGCAAAATTAATTGGTTCGAGAAGGTATATTTAACTTGTTTTATGTCTGCATTAACCTTTTTTGCTTCTTCAGGGTACTTGGTTAATTGTTTTCAGTTTTTTTTTTAACTTGGTTTCAATTCTAAATTAATTACAAAACTTTTAGCTTTCCATTCCCTTGGTATCCGAAGGTTCCTCTTTCCCTGGCACTTAGTCCAAGAATAATAGCCGAGGTTGCTCGTTTCAAACCCGACATTATTCATGCAACTTCACCTGGAATAATGGCAAGTTCTAGCTGTCCCATTTCTCGATTTTTTAGTATCTCATAAGACAAATTGAATCTGAATGTCAACTCATGTTTTATAGGTGTTTGGGGCTCTGATAATTGCAAAATTACTATCAGTTCCAATTGTTATGTCTTACCACACTCATGTACCAGTGTAAGCTTTTCACTATTTTTTGGTCGTTGGAAATCAGACAAAAAACTGAAAAAAAAAAATCTGTAAGTTGGACACAAATTTATGGTGAAAAAACTTTTTCGAAAAAAAAATAATTGGAAAAATATAAAATCACCACTCCAAGTGACACAAATTTATAGAGTTAGAGCCCTTAATAAGATCGTAATGTGACCTCATTTGCCTAAACTAAAAGAATTCAGGTCAACATACTCTAACTACGAATAAAGTTGCTGAAATTAAATGCATGATGAAGATCAAACTTAATAACTCTTGGAAAATTATTTCTGCTTTACTAATGAACACATATATTTTTTGTTCTACAGTTACATCCCAAGATATACCTATAGTTGGCTGGTGAAGCCGATGTGGTTGATCATAAGTACGTGAATCTCTTTTTCATTCATCCCCCTCTCACATTAAATTATCTGGTAAATATAAAATTTTAATTAGTGAGTACATTTCTCACCAGAGTTTCTCCATCAAGCTTCTGATCTTACCTTAGTTCCTTCTGCTGCCATTGGAAGGGAACTTGAGGCTGCTAGAGTAACAGCAGGTGAATTTATGAACTCCATCAAACATTTACAGACCCAATCTGATTCACAAAATGGAGTACACTAATTTGGTTTCTATCCCTGCTGATAAATTTTACTATTATATGTTCATTAAGCACTTCAATATCTCTGCTATTATCTGTATTTCAGCGGATAAGATCCGACTTTGGAACAAGGGTGTTGATTATGAAAGCTTTCACCCCCGTTTTCGATCTTATGAAATGCGATTACGACTGAGGTAGGATCCTCTCATCATGTGATTTTCCTTGGATTACTTTTTAAAAATATATACTGTGATGTGAGGAACAGCAATGGTGAGCCAGAAAAGCCGTTGATTGTTCATGTTGGACGACTTGGGGTCGAGAAAAGCCTGGATTTTCTCAAAAGGTACTCCAGACATCTAGAGTTCAGTATCATATTTAGGTCATTTGCAAATTAAACATTAAATTATTTTTTTGTGCATATCGAACACCTTTTAGCTATCACAAATTTAAATTCAGTGCATGTACCACATTTTTCAGTTAAGGAGATGCTTTATTCCGATCTTTAGCGTCACTAGCAGGTAGCAAGTCCTAACACAGTTTTGAACACTATCGATCTCCTATTTAGAACTCTGTCACTTCCATGATTAATTTTGAAATTTGGTTAGAAAATTCTGTAGGTTAGAATCTAAGTTAGAACATCATACTAAATAGAAAAACAGAGTGTGCACAGCTGGAATTAACAAAGAGACAGACCACAAAGTTTTAATTGATGTAGCTGAAAGATCAGATTTCTTATAGAAAAAAAGATTACTTTGCATATTTTCCGGATCTTAACCAAAAATTTCTTGACATTCAACCCCTTATGATATGGTTAGACAAAACCAACTCCAACCGGCGGGCCAGATCAAAACCGAATGTCTGGTTCGGTCTGGATCATGACTGGTCCTGCTCTTGATCTTAAAATTTCAAAACTGAAATTTGCTGGTCTGATCCTCTTTTCTTCAAAAACCAAATCGGACTTGACTATATCCACCACTAATTAAAATTGATAACTAATGAAGTGGTAAATGATCTCGATTAATGTGTATTTTTTTTATTTTTCATATTATAATTAATAATGATTATAATCTAATTTATTCCTGCTCCATTTTAATGTATTTTTGTCTGATACTTTATACTCTAATGTCTAAGTGTTATGTATTTTGTTGAATTTGAATTGATAGAGATATTATTAAATTTTATTGATTTAAGTTTTTTTTTTATTTGGAAAAACCAAGATTGGACCAGACCATAACTGAATTTCTTGTCCGTCCTCGTCATGTCCAATGCTAAGTCTAAAATTTGGAAGTCGTAATATATTAGTTCAAGATTGTTTTCTCCAAAAACGGACTGTACCCAGACCATGTCAATCCCCTACCTTGTGAAAATGTATAGTCTTCATCTCGACATTTATTATGCAATTCAATATTTCTTTGAAATGTTATCCTGTCAAAAATATAATCATCGGAGATGGACACAATTTTGTAGGATAGTCATATTTTTCACCATACATGTTATATCTTTGTACAGCATCATGGATAGGCTGCCAGAAGCACGAATTGCTTTTATCGGAGATGGACCATACAGGTATTCTACTTTACTCTCTTGTAGCCTAAAAATAGCTATACACCTGATAATCATTCGTGGGAATTATTTGACAGAAATATCAATAGACCTGCATTTTATTTCAAAAACTTCATCTTTCCATGGCAGGGAGGAGCTTGAAAAGATGTTCCAAGGCATGCCGGCCGTTTTCACTGGAATGTTGGGAGGAGAAGAGCTTTCCCAAGCGTATGCAAGCAGTGATGTCTTTGTCATGCCTTCAGAATCCGAAACTTTGGGTCTCGTCGTATTGGAAGCTATGTCGTCCGGGATCCCTGTTGTGGGAGCCCGAGCTGGAGGAATCCCGGATATAATCCCAGCAGATGATGAAGGCAGGACTGGATATCTCTTCAATCCCGGAAATGTCGATGACTGCCTGAGCAAGCTGAAACCGCTCCTGCACGACCTTGAATTAAGAGAAACAATAGGAAAAGCTGCTCGGGAAGAGATGGAGAAGTATGATTGGAGAGCAGCCACTCAAACGATTCGAAACGAACAGTATAATGCTGCCATTTGTTTCTGGAAGAAAAACAGGGGTCAACTTTTAAGACCCATTCAGTGGTTATTCAGGCTGATTTTCCGGCCACCCGAGATTTGCAACTCGTGATGATGCTTCTTCCTCCAGCTGCTTTGGACTTTCATGAGGTACACCTTGATTGCAATCAATACATTCATTTATTGTATATAATTGAATCCACAGTTTTTTCATGGATTTGTAATTTTGTTATGACTTTCTTGCAATAACTAAAATTGAGTTATAACGTCATTTTACGATGAAGATGCTCGAACGAAATCTGGCTTCGAAGCTTGCTGTCTGTAAATTCTAATCCTTCTCTGTGTCATGGTTTTAAAAATGAAACCATGACACAGAGATCAGCAGGAGGTATGAACCAGACTCTAATGACAGTGTAAGAACCAGACTCCTGTGTTAGTTCATTGTTGCTTTATAATTACTGATTCTGACGAAGAAATTGAAACCTTGAAGATGGATTGATAGTTCTAAGGCGATATAATCCCTGTAATCCTGCAGAGTCAATTGTAAGGCATTCTTAGAGTTGTAGTCTGCATGCTGGTTGGAGGGGATCTTGAATGATTCCCCCATTGATGATGAAAAAGAACATGGGTTCGAGGCCTAGCCCCCGGTGAAGAGAACTTTCGGAGAACATCTGGAGCATACTTCACTGGATTCAAGCTTTGGAGAGAGTTGATAAAGTTTGTTGCAATTCGGGTGGCATTTGGGGTGGAGTGGCAGGTGTCGATGTCGTGGCTGTGTGCCCGGGTACCAGAATAATGCAAGGTGGCAGTGGCTGTCTTGTTATCGATTTGGATAGTAGCATCCATGAAGGAAGGTTGCAACATGCCAGATTTTTTATCTGCGGTTAACGTAGGAGGCATCTACATCTACTATTGTTAGAGTGTGCCCAGCAATCTTGAAGAAGAGCTCCTCATTGAGTTCAGCGTTGATTATCCATAGCAAGAACATGATGTGATTATACCACATTCTCTTCGCGGTGTTCGGGGCATTCGTTGATTTGTTTTTTCATTTAGATTTTTGGGTCAAATGGTCAAAATCAGTATGACAATTTAAAATATTGGACTAAAATTAAATCTTGGTCTAGTCCAGTCTTAATTTTTACTAATAAATAAAATAAAACAGCTTTAAAATTAATTAAATCTAGTAATATCTTAAGTAATTTAAATCCTAAAGAATATATAACAATTATTATAAGAAAGTGTATAAAAACTAAAAAATAGATTCAGTAATTATAATGCTTACTAACTTTATTATGAAAAAATTATAAAATACCTATTTATTGAAATCATCCGTAGTATCATTAGCATTCAATTTCAACTAGAGATGAACATGATCTAGTTCGATTTTTGAAAACTTTTAGACTAGAACCAAGATTGTACACAACTAAGAGCGACCTTAATCAGACTAAAAAGTTATGGTCTAATTCTGATTTCATATGCTTAAGAAAATTGATCATTTTTTAAATAACTTAAAATATTTAAAAAATATATTATTTCTATTAACATGAGAGACGAATGGTAAATCGCTCTCAGGCAAAAGTCATGTGAGACTGAAATGTGGGAGTTGCACTACATAACAGAGTTTGTTAGAATTTGATGTGACTCGATTTCTATTTGGGTCAAACTGGTAGCCTCATATTAATAATCTCATTAGGATTTTATTTTTTCTATAAATTGATCTAAGCTAGAGTCGCAAAATTTGTAGCTGTAGTTGGATCCTCATAGTAGATTCGTTCATCTGCCGGTGATTTGTTTTTCCTAAGAGTTTTTCTACGTTAAATCTTGTTTCTCATTGTTATCTTCTTTACGACCATTGATTGATTTCTCAACCGAGTTAACATGAATGCAAGTTGGCTCAAATTGCTACAATGTCGAACTAAACTTGGCTCGAGCTCAGAAGGCAAGTTTGAGTTGAGCTCGAGAAAAGAATCCAGTTTGGCTCGCCCAGCTCGAATCTCTCAAGCTCGCGAGCCAAGATACCACCACCACTCCGGCCTCCCCCGATCGGCATTCACCTTCACGGCTTCACCCTCGCTGTCGCACTTCTATCATCGTATTGTTAGTAATGGCCCAAGCTCACGACACCTGAACAAAATACACAACAAAGAATTGAGAAAAATCAATAGAAAAAATTGTGGTAACCGTCGTTCGATGAAGAATGCTTGACGATGACTGCCTTTGCCTATCGTCGTTGAGTCACAGACAATCATCGTTAGAAAGAGACGAAGCCTCTCTCTCTCTCCCTCTCCCTCTATCTCTGTAAACAAAGAGACCAGGGCTCTGCACAATGGTCACATGTCTTTATCTGAAATTTAAAAAATTAAAACGTTGGATCTTTAGAAATATTTTAAAATAAAAAATTAATATTGCTGGAAACTTAACAACTATGATGCATAGTAAATATTGTATAACTTTATCTTACGAATCTACTACTAGTAGAGACTATGAACAATATCACTTAAATGCAGGAAATAGTACACAGTTTCAATGAAATTCTATTGGTAGTGGAAATTTCTCGTATTTACATGGTAGATGAAGAGGAGTAACAAAATATATAGCATAATTTGATATACATTTATCGATGTTTGATATCGAGTTGTTTGAGAGTTTTGCGAAAGATTATATTAATACTAGTTTTAAACGATTGTTTCAAAGTACAAAACAAAGGGATATCATTAAAATGTTAGTATGAAAAATGAAATATTTGTATTTTTCACATGTTATTACTATGTCTATTTGTGTGATTATTAATTTTTGTAGGGTGTTTACTGCACTTGGATACATAGTCATAACTTTTTAATTTATTGATGCTTCATGATAATTAAATAAAAGATTATTAGGATTTTACAGATGTGATTATCCTTATAGTGACATGACTTTTATCAATATATTATTGTTATTCTACAATCATATTATATTATAAATAGAATTTTTAGTATTACTTTGTATTAATAGTACGATGTTTGTATTTCTCAATATAAAAGATTATTTCTATTAGATAATTATCAATCTTTGTCTTTTCATATGTGATATGTGTGCCATATTTTAAATTAATTATTAGAGATAAAATGAAATTTATTTCACTACATGTTGATTTAATTAAAAATGCAAATTTCTTTTATTACTTCATTTATACTTGATAACAAGAATATAAAGAATTTTATAAAGCGGCTAATTGCAAACCAAGCAAATTAAAAATGGATATATCAATTATGTGAGATTCTACTTATTTAATATTTAAAAATGCTAGGGTCAATAGACTTGATAGGGTCAACAGACTCGGCTTGAAAAAGTAGACAAATCAATTTTTTTTTTAGGCTCGGCTCAGTCAATCTTGTGCAAATGCTATCTCTACTTTGTAGTACGTCCTAATAGTAAATGCTTAATGTTTTTTGTTGATTTTGAATTCTATTTTTGCCTCCATTCACCAAAAAATAGCGTTCTTCAAATGTTCCTTAAGTTCTCTTAGAACGTATTTGGTTGAAGTTACATAAATACATTGACTAACTGTGGTGAAGAAATCTACTTATAAGTTACGTATTTTCACTTTCTTATAACATGAGATGGTCGAATCTATTGTTATGAATTGAATTCTCAAATTGGGCTATCATTTACAAACAATCACAACTCTCTTAACGACTTTATGTTCGATCGAAAAACAATTGCCACATTGAATTAAAGTCGCATTTTTAATCTTCTACATCTAAAAATCTTGCTTTGCACCAATCTCTTGGTCTCCCTAAATGGAAAATTTATGAAAACTATTATCACCTGTTTACGTCTAATTCGGTGTGTTTTGTTTGGAGGCTAGTTCAAGAAATAAAACAAAACACACAAAGTTTGAAAGTAAATATTATGATTCAAGTCATGTAACAAAAATATCTAAATGAAAATGTTGAACAAGTTAGTAATGAAAATATTGCACAAGATAATTATTGTTGTGTCATTGAAATAAGAATAATTCTAAGTTTAATTTATTATCCTACATTCTTATTGTATGAACTAATATGTTGGAGGTTGATTGTTCTAATTAAAATATAGTTACTGTATCAAAATATGTACAATTATGTGTCATATTTATTGCATAAAACACATTTTAACACGTTAGTATATACAATAATAAATAAAATAAAAAGATAACTTTAGACTTACCTTAAAAATAATGTTGTTGCAAATAAACTTTCAAAATTAAATTCTTTTAATGTGCTTATCCTACTTCATTGAGCTCCCCAAGAAATTTATGGCTATCGTTTTATATGATTTTATTTTGAAAGTTTCTTCATTTTTCTTATTTATTTCATTAACTTACTAAAATGTCATTTCTACGTAATAAATAGATGTATAAAACGCATTAAAATGCAAAGGTAAATTCCCAATATGCCGTTGAATTTAGAAATAAATGACAAGCAATGCTTTGAAGACGACAAAAAATCACAGAAGTAGAAGACAAAATTACTCAAATATATACAAAAAAAAACCCTTGTCGTTAAATTTATACGTTGTTTACCCATCGATTCGTCCAAACGTATTTAGTTTATAATATTCTAATTATTTCCTCACCAGAAAAATACATGAAATACAGTGAAAAGAAATATCTAAATTTCTTGTGTGAATACATTGATGAGAGCGAAGAAAAGTCTATGAAAGTAAAGTTGTTCTTTATTTGATCATTCTCCGGCTGGAATGCAGTTTATGGGAGGAGAGGCAAAAGTGGGGAACCAGTTCACACATTCCAAAAATGGCGGCGGAAGAATAGGAACAGAAAGACGGAATCAGCCTGCAGTGCTGATGAACCCAGCTTCTTACTCGGCTCTGTACTTTCAGCTGCGCCAAAATATGGTAATTATGGCCCCCGCGCTTGTTTAATGCTCCTTCCGCTACACAAACGGATCGAAGATCCTGTTTTTATCTGGGCGATGATTCAGTTTCGTCTCTTTTCATATTCTGATTCTGCAGATCTGCTCTTTTCATCGGACCAAAATCTGGGCGAACGACGATAACAAGCGAGTGTAAGGTCTGCTTTGCGAAGTTTTCTTCTTTAGTTTCGGCTACGGCGTCAGTTCGCTTCCCCCGTCGTTGAAACCTATTCCCACTTCATTTATTCTGTTAGCCCTATCTTTTTCCAAGACGATCCAGGCCCTCTCGCTCTCTTGTCTCTGGGCTTAGGTACGTCGTGTGAATCTCTGGTTTTGAAGTTAATTTGCCTTCTTGCTCTTTACTCTCTGTAATCGTTTTGAAGTTCATTTTTCTGACTCTCATTAGATTATTCTTCTTTTCTGGGTTCGACTGCGTCACTAAGTTCTAAAAAAATCGGCTTTTTGTTGTTGGGTTAGTGTGTAAGAGTCAGTTTCGATCAAAATCACCCTTTTCCCCTTTTTTCGAATCGATTTTCGATACCCAGAGAATTTTTTCAATGTTCATACTGTTATATAGCTAGAAAGCGAAAAAACTTGGGAGTTTACAGATTCTTTAGTGATGGAATCTGTTCAAGAATCGTCTTTTTTAATCTATTTCGTACGGCCTCATCTGTATTGTGATTTTAAACTTGTAAATTCCCTTTTTCATAAAAAAACCCTTCCGTATTTGACTGATTGAGTTTTTTAATTGCTTAAATTTGTAATTCACAGCCATTTTATTTTAATCACAGTTTCAAGACGTCATGAAAGATACTGGATTCGTTATGGTTAAATAAACGAAACGCCTCACTTGTTTGCTGATGATCTGCCATTTTAGGTCATCCTTGTACTAAAACAACAATGGCGGAAGATGATATCTACACAAAGGATGGAACCCTAGACTTTCACAAAAAACCAGCTGTCAAGAACAGAACTGGAAATTGGAAGGCATGCCGTTTTATTCTGGGTATGATTTCAATCCAGTTTCTTGAATCCAATTAGTTTTCCCTTTTCTGCATCTCATAGCTTACCCTAACTGTTCTTGAGTAGGGAACGAATGCTGTGAAAGATTAGCGTACTATGGGATGGGCACCAATCTGGTGAACTATCTTCAGTTGAAACTCAACCAAGGAAATGTCACAGCTTCGAATAACGTCACGAATTGGTCCGGAACTTGCTACATTATGCCATTGCTAGGAGCTTTTATTGCCGATTCTTACTTAGGACGGTATTGGACGATTGCCAGTTTTTCGATCATCTACGTGATTGTAAGTAATTCTTCGATTGCATTCATCGCGCTTGAAATTTGAGTTTGTACGAATGAAGAATACGTTTAAGGATGAGAATTTTTCGTTTAGCTAATTTATTCTATTTATTGATTTGCAGGGGATGAGCCTCTTAACAATGTCGGCTTCAGTCCCGGGATTAAGACCTTCCTGTAAAGAAGATGTTTGCCATCCAACGACCGGTCAAACCGCAGCCTGCTTTGTCGCTCTATATTTGATTGCCTTGGGCACTGGCGGAATCAAGCCATGCGTTTCGTCATTCGGGGCTGATCAATTCGATGAAACGGACGATGTTGAAAAGAAGAAGAAAAGCTCGTTTTTCAACTGGTTTTACTTCTCCATTAACGTAGGGGCTCTTGTCGCCTCGTCTGTTTTGGTGTGGATACAGATGAATGTCGGGTGGGGCTGGGGGTTCGGCATTCCGGCCGTGGCAATGGCTATTGCCATTATCTTTTTCTTCTCGGGTACTCCGTTGTATCGCCATCAGAAACCCGGAGGGAGTCCTCTTACGAGAATCGCTCAGGTCGTTACTGCATCGTTCAGAAAGCACAACGAACGTGTTCCGGCCGATAAATCTTTGCTCTACGAGGTTGCGGATGAGGAATCAAAGATTGAAGGAAGTCGAAAGCTCGAGCACACGGAAAAGCTTACGTAAGTTCGAATTCTCGTCGTTTTTGGTAATCTTTTGAAAGTTTTTGGAAAATTTTGTTTGATTTTATTCATATCAAAATTTGAAGGTTCTTTGACAAGGCTGCCGTGGAGACGGCAAGCGACCAGATCAAGGGCCAACCTGACCCATGGAGGCTATGCACGGTGACTCAAGTCGAGGAGCTGAAGGCCATTATCCGGCTGCTCCCTGTGTGGGCCAGCGGGATAGTCTTTGCCACGGTTTATAGCCAAATGAGCACGATGTTCGTGTTGCAGGGCAACACGATGGACCAACACATGGGGCCTCACTTCCAAATTCCCTCCGCTTCGCTTACCATCTTCGACACGATTAGCGTTCTCTTCTGGGCCCCAATTTACGATCGGATTATCGTCCCGGTTGCAAGAAAGTACACGGGCAACGAAAGAGGCTTCACGCAGCTACAACGGATGGGAATCGGCCTTGTGATTTCAATCTTCTCTATGGTTACAGCTGGTTTGTTGGAGGTCAATCGACTAAGCTTCGTAAGACGGCACAATTACTACGATCTTAAATACATTCCGATGTCAATATTTTGGCAAATACCGCAATATTTCCTCATTGGCTGTGCGGAGGTCTTCACTTTCATTGGGCAGCTCGAGTTTTTCTACGACCAGGCCCCTGATGCCATGAGGAGCATGTGCTCGGCTCTGTCACTTACCACAGTCGCCCTTGGTAACTACTTGAGCACTCTGCTTGTCACAATTGTCACGAAGGGGACGACAAAGAACGGGAAGCTCGGGTGGATCCCGGACAATTTGAACGTCGGGCATCTCGACTATTTCTTCTGGCTTTTGGCAATTCTTAGTGTCATCAACTTCGTCGTCTATCTGTGGGTTGCCAAGTGCTATAGTTACAAAAAGACGGCTGGTCGATTCCGTTGATTGGCGAGAAACTTGGTTTATTTGCTTTACTTTGATTATTAATTTGGCTTTACGGAATAAAAATTGGTTTGGTTTTAATGTAATCAGCTCTAATTTGATGAATGTACTTCGTACTCTACTTGATAATAATTAAAATAAAATATATTGACATCGTCTTATTTTATTTAAAATCAGATTTGATGGGAATATTAAGAGGCGACCAAATAGGACCGAAATTATAAATTGAATTAAAATTAATTGAATTAAAATTATTAATTTTAATTCAGTCTTGATTTTAATTTTAAAAAAAAATCATAATTTATAGAATGATGTTGATTTTTAAGAATAAAAGATCATGAAGCTGAAATCGAGACCGTAATAAAAAAAATTCATAAATTAAGTAAAATTTAATATAAACTTACATAATTATTTAAAACTGAGCTGAATGAGGTATGTGACCACGTATCGAGAATATGTTCTCCTAAGTGCAGTGGCATGTCCATTACGACGTGCCGTAGGAGATGTTGAAAACCTTGTCGTCACAAAATCCTGTCGTCTCCGTTTATCTATGCTTCACTTTCCGCTGTTAGCCTCAGCCAAAGGCCAGCCTTCTCTTCATCCTCGCTGTTGATGGCCATGGTTTGGACTCCCCATAATGGTAACTGGAATCCCTTTCTAATGGGGGTTTTCCAATCTTTTCTTTAAAACTATTTTTCTCAGAAATTGAGCGATGGTCGAATATATCGAAGCATCAATCGTCGTCACCTATAAATTTCATCGTTGCGTTACCTCTTTTTTCTTCTGATTTTCGCTTACTTGCAGAAGCTATTCTAGAACAACTGAGATGTGGAATCGCTCATTTTGAGCTTGTATCTTCTCCTGTCCGTTCAATTTCTGCTTCGAACTCACTTACTTGTCCACCGACTTTCTCCCTTGATTGTGGCCGATGGTTCTTCGCCAGAATCGGTCCTTCTCTGTAAGTTCATTTTCTCTCTTCTAGTTTTTTCTGAAATTGTGACAATCTCGCTGCAAACACAGAATAATTTTACTAGTTTTGCTTAGCAGAGGCAATGGATCACCTGCATTGGATAAAGTAGAGCGATATTCAGTCCATAAAGTTACTGGGGACGGACGATGTCTCTTTCGGGCACTCGTATTTTCCTGTTTCTTCTTCTTTTTTCCATTTACTTGGCTTAAACAATTCATCTTTTCATGCCGTTGCTTTCTCATTGTCTTCGTATCTGCATTTAGCTAAATCTTCATCAACTGGTAATTTAATGGCCTCGTGTCTTTTCCTGAATACCCAAATTGTATCTTCTTCTGTCCTTTATGATCATATTTTTGCTTGATTGAATGGAAATACTTGCTCAAAGCTTTGTGTTGCCTCATTTTCTAATTTATAAATCCTACTCCTGCTGCTGTAATCAGGTCAAGGGAATGGCTTTGAATCGCGGACTTGCTCTTAACTTTAGGGAAGAGAGAGACGAGGCAGGTACTGATTATAGTTGGTATGCAATCACTGAAAATTGTATACATAACATTCACCATTGTAAGGTTATATTATTTTCTGTTTTAATGTGTTTCATTGTCTCCATTGGTATGCTTTATTATGAATTTCTGTTATATGTCATAAATGAAGATGACTTGCGAATGGCTGTGAAAGAAGTAATATGTGACAACAAACAAGAACGCCGTCAATATGAAGAAGCCATAATTGCAATTACGGTTGACGAGCCATTAAAACAGTACGTGCAACTGTGACTATTTTCCTAACATTTAAGATCGAACATACTCAAAATATTTATGCAGCTACTGCCAGCGCATTCAGCGACCTGACTTTTGGGGAGGGGAGTCAGAGCTACTGGTCTGTTCTTTTATTCTGCTTTTTTCTTTCCTTTCTTTATTATTCATGTTCTTGTTTTACTCAGGTTGTGGTGGGTATTTGTAATAGTAACTGATAAATGACCAACAATATCAAAAGCTTAAGTTTTTTGGACAGAGAATAATTCAATCATTCGTATATTCTCCTAAACTTAGCCAAGTGAAAATAATTTTGAAAGCTGCTTCAGTTGGCTAAACAATCATTATTAGTTGTCAATTCTTAGTTGACAATCCCGTTTTCTAATGTTAAATTTGTGAATGTCCATGAATATATCATGTTCATTTATGAAATATGTGAATATGCTCTCTTTTTTTTAAGAAATGTCATTCTTTCTGTCAAGCATGGCATGCTGACCATTAATTCAAAACATTAACAGGTGCTTTCCAAACTTTGTAAACAGAAAATCATTGTCTTCATACCAGAGCACGAGGTATACTTCCTTCTTTCCATGAGATTGAAAAAATTGCTGTTGAAAATTGTTCATATCCTTTCACTTTTGCTTGCATTTTATGGTGGCTGTAGTTTCTTTAACTTGCCTCTTTATCGTAAAGGCAAGTAACATAAAAGGTCATCTGTAAATTTAAGTCGAAGAGGAGCTGACCTATTTGTAGCTAATTTAATTTTGTGTAGTCTTTTTTGACCGAAAAAAGGATTGATAAATATATCTATCTTGATCTGGTGATGTTAGATATTTGAAAAATTCTTCTAGTTCTTCCCTTGATGATGAATTCCTTGAGCGAGTCCCCCATGAAAAAGCTCATATTCCAAGGCCTTGATGAATCACCCTTAGCGAACCAAGTTCAGTTTGCATTTATAAAGTTGGTCACATCTCTACCATTTGATGGGGTTGTGAGCCTTCGTTTGTCCAATTGATCTGCAGCATAGAAAAAGCAGATGGAGCGGTGGATTCATTCCCATTGCAGAATATGGAGCAGAGTTCTGTAACAACTTGAAAAACGAAAAACAGAAGAAGGTTGTGAGATTGCTTTATAGTGGGAAGAACCACTATGATCTCCTTGTCTAGCTATTGGTCAAATCAAAGTGAAGTGGTGATTATTAGGAAAGATAGACATTGTTCGTCTAGTTTTATGTAATTCATTCCTAAATAATAGCTGCACATCTTCAAGGGTCTTTAATGGAAATGGAAAAGAAATGCTGTAAGATCTTTGAAGGTTTTGTTGGTGTAACAAGAAAACCATCTTGTGGGTTTTTCTTCTTGGTTTAGTTTGATTGATTTGGTTTGAGTGATTTGGTTTGGTTGGTTTTTTTCCATCTTTTTCCTTTCCTACTTTGATCAACCCAGAGGTCTACCTCTAAAGATGAGATTTAACGAGTCCAGTTAAAATCACTGAATATTCTTAAATTTATGGTAAATGTCAATTCATTCCTTAGATGATGAGGTATTTGAAGTGAATATCTCTAAGTGTAAATGTTGTCAATGGAAAAGTCGTAATAACAAATTTATATTTATTTTTGACTTAGCCAACCTGATTAAAAACAAACAAATATTTTTACTAATATGCAACTTTTTTTCTTTTCATTACAAAATGTACTACTAAATTAAGAAAATTCATCAAAATAATCAAAAATCATGATGTCAGAGTAGAGCTGACAAACGAGCCTAAACGAGCGAGCCGAGCCGGAAAAGTCCGGGCTCGTCGAGCCTGGCGAGCCAAACGAGCCGAGCATGTCGAGCCTGTCGAGCCTAAACGAGCCGAGCCTGTCGAGCTTTTTTTAAAAAAAATTGGCTCGAGCCGGCTCGCGAGCCTCGAGCCAAACGAGCCGAGCCCGAGCGAGCCTGCCGAGCCGGCCGAGCTTAAACGAGCCAAGCCTAACGAGCCGAGTTTAATTTTTTACATAATTTTCAATAATGTCTTATAATAAACGTTTATTATTAACATATAAAATGACAATGACATGTAATTAAAAAAATTATTTCATTGTAAGTTTGACATTTACAACTTCGTAGTAAAAATATAAAATCAAATTACAATTTCATATATGAATGAAAATATAGTCGTCGTCGACGTCCAAACTTTGGAATTCTTGAGCAATGGTATCTTCGCGTTGTTGATCTCTTGTGACGGCGTCGTTCCAATCCTTCATGCAGATGAGTGCCTCCACGAGATCCGGTGCCAGACTCCCTCGTCGATCATCGTACACACGTCCACCTGCACTAAAAACAGACTCTGATACTACAGTCGAGACCGGAGGTGTTAGTAGATCACGTGCCAATTTAGAAAGAGTAAGAAATATAATGGAGTTGTTTCTCCACCAACCCAAAATAT
>QAOC01033779.1:0-10338 GCA_003255005.1 Begonia fuchsioides
TGCACTAGGTATACTTGGTTTTTTCCATTGAAGTCTAAGTGTTATGTCAAAAATTGTTTTATTCAATTTCATGTCTTTATCAAAAATCAATTCGGGGCTTCTATTAAATGTGTTCAATCTGATTCGGGTGGGGAATTTCAATCTCTTACTTCGGTTTTTGGATCACTTGGGATTCATCATCGCATCTCTTGTCCATATACACCAAACCAAAATGGTCGGGTCGAAAGAAAAAATAGGCATATTGTCAAAACCAGCCTTGCTTTGTTGTTTCGTTCCTCGGTTTCGACTAGGTTTTGGCCTTATGTCTTTCATGCTGCAACACTCTTGATTAATTACATGCCTACCATTTTTTTGAATTTTGCATCTCCTTTTGAAAAATGGTTTCGTAAAATTCTGCCTTATTCGCCATTGCGAGTTTTTGGATGTTTGTGCTATCCATATCTTCGACCACTCAATAAACACAAACTCCTCCCAAGATCTGTTCCTTGTATTTATCTTGGACATATCGATAATCATAAAGGCTATGTATGTGCCAATACTTCTTCGGGGAGAATATATGTTACTAGATATATCTATTTTGCTGAAAATTTATTTCCTTTTGAAACCTTCAAGCCGAATCCGCATCTTGCCCCACAGTTCTCGGTATCCATTCCGACACTTCTTTTGCTGTGCCCTCCCAACAATCTTGATCCACCCTTAGATTCTCCTCCTAATTCCCGTGCCCCATCCATTTCACCTCTGGAAAATGATTTTCCCATAATTAATAATAGGTCTAGATTAACTTCTGCTCATGCTATGGTTACCCGGTCCAAATTCGGAATTTTCAAACCCAAGGTTTTCCTCACAAATTCATGCTCTACTTTGGAACCTAAGTCGTTTTTGCAGGCTTCCAAAGAGGTGCATTGGTGTTCGGCAATGAGGGACGAAATCAATGCTCTACATCATAACAAGACTTGGGTTCTGGTTTCGAAACCGACTGATGCTAAAGTTATAGGTTGCAAGTGGATTTTTAAAGTCAAACTTGATGCCAATGGTCTCATCTCTCGATATAAGGCTCGTTTAGTAGCAAAAAGGTACGATCAAACCCAATGTATTGATTATTTGGAAACTTTTAGTCCGGTTGTCAAACCGATAACTATTCAGACTATACTTTAATATGCGTTTTCTCGTGACGGGCTTATAAAGCAGTTAGACGTTAATAATGTCTTCCTTCATGGAGACCTTCTCGAGACGATATATATGGACCAACATCCCGGTTTCGTGGATTCTAGTAACCCTTCAGTAGTTTGTCTATTGAAAAAGGCTCTCTATGACTTAAAACAATCTCCTCGGGCATGATATATAAAATTTTACAATGCACTCATTCATTGGGGTTTCCGGTCATCAAAATCAGATACGTCTCTCTTTATTTACAATGGTAAAAATAATACGATGTTTATGCTAGTCTATGTGGATGACATTATCCTCACGGGTAATAATTCTTTAGTTCTGAATGAATTTATGGCTTTCTTGAAATCATTATTTACTATTCAGAACCTTGGAGATCTAAATTGCTTTCTCGGAGTCTCAATCACCAGATCTGCTAGTTCTCTGGTTTTATCTCAGTCTAGTTATTTTTTGGATCTTCTAGCCTGGGCTAATATGAAGAATTGCAAGCCAACTAGCACCCCAATGGTTGTCAATCCGGTTCTCTCGAAGGCCTCGAGCAATCCCCTTCCAGATCGAGCAATCCCCTTCCAGATGGAACTATGTTTCGCAGCATTGTCGGTGATCTTCAATTTTGCTGTCTAACACGACCGGACATGCCTTCGCGGTAAATAAAGTTTGTCAATTTATGCATTGTCCTACAGATGTACATTGGCAAGCAGTTAAGCGTATTCTTAGCTACCTCAAAGGCACATCTTCTCTCGGTTTATCAATTATACGAGACTTATCAACGGATATTACTTGCTACACTGATGCAAATTGGGCATCTTGTCAGGATGATCGTAAAAGCACGAGTGGTTTTTGTGTTTTCCTTGGCACCAATCTGGTTTCTTGGTCTTCTTCGAAACAAAAATCAGTTTCTCGGTCTAGCACGGAATCCAAGTATAGAAGTATTGCAAACGGTGCTGCTGAGGTATTATAGATTCAATCTCTTTTACGTGAAATTGGTGGCTCTTCGTCTACAATCCCTATTATACTATGTGACAATTTAAGTACTACTTTCCTTACTTCGAATCCGGTTCTACATTCAAAATTAAAGCATCTGGAAATTGACTTTCATTTCGTTTCTGGATAAAGTCCTTGGCGGTTCCCTTTGTGTTCATTTTACTCCTTCTGATTCCCAGATTGCAGATGCTTTGACAAAGTCCCTACCGCCTTCCAAATTCTGCGGCTTTGTTGACAAGATCTTCGGTCTTCGCCCTTGCTCTTGAGGGGGGATGTTAGCATTAGCATCAATTTGTAATTGTCCTTTGTATTATTTTTATTGTTCTTCCTTTAGGTTTAGTTTTATATTCATGTATAAATTGTCTTGTTCTTTTCCCTTTATAGGTTTCAATGGAAAAGCAACAGATTTCGGTCGTCCTAGTTTTCCTTTCATTCCTTCCGTTTTTTGGTCCATCTTCCTCCTTCACTCCCTCGTTTCTTAACTCCTCTCTCTCCATTAATTATTCATTTTTCTTGATTAAATCGTATGTAAAATTTGTTTCATAATAACTTTTTTCCCGTAATACGCCGATCAAACTTTGATATCGCGGAGACCATATAATAGCAAACAATGCGACATGTCAACTGTAATTACTTCTGACAACAAGTGTTCACAGTTCAATCAATGATTTACTATCATTGACAGCTAACATTTCAAGTTTTGAGGTGTTAGTTACGAAATCACATGCGTAAAGAGTCAATTGAAAATATTGAAAATCAGCCAATTGAGGTTCGTGTTGGAATCATTTGAAATTGGTTCGGTTTATTTGGGCTCCAAACTCGAGTTGAACATAACCATACTAATATTATTGTAACAAAACCAAAGTGGTTCGTTGCTTTTAAGCACTAGACGTTCATTGGTGGAGAATGAGGATCTACAAGGGGTGGGTTCGAAGACCGAGGGTAATGATCAATACTAGCCATACATTGTTAATTCGGCAAATCAAACCTCAACTATAAAAAGCAAGTTAAACAATGATAGATGATAGTGTGGCAGTAAGAGTCGTCCTAGGCACTAGTGTAACCTACTGCCGCATGGTAGACAAGTTTTCCATTTGAGTTGAAACGCGGACAGTTGAGCTATCTTTGACATAATATTATCATTTTTCATTTTTCTTTGTTTTTTCAACAAAAAGTCATTACATATCGACAAACTTATCAATCATTAACGATTTTAAATTCATGAATATCTTTTTATATGTATTTTTTATGTGATTTGGGATGCCTATAGAATAAGCTTAAAAGCCCAAATATTATACAAAGAATTATTGGGCCAATGAGCATAAAAAAACATGTAAAACTTTCTATAAATCAAAATCTAACGGACCCACGATCATTAATGTGCTGATTTAGCAATCTTTTTTATATCATTTCAAAATTTGTTCTATACACAAGTTGTAGATGAAATCTGTTAGGATCCTCGTCATGGAGTTTATCCCTAAAATGAGTAACTACTCATTTTCCTTTCATAGGGAGGAAAGAGAGAAGAGAAAGAGAAAATAGTACTTAAAAGACTTGATTACTAAACCATTCTGGCTAATGCTCTTTAAATAAACTGCAGCAGACCCCACTAAAAATACGAAATTACCAAAATGACCAACTGACTTAAAGAAAAACAATTGACTTAAATAATTAGACCCTTCTAAAATATTGTTTCCCTACATCACTCCCCTCCGCGAATAATAGCTTGTCCTCAAGCTCGAAAGAGGGATATTTTGACAAAATGCCAGAAGATCTTCCCAGGAGGACTCATCTGGAGGTAAACCGGTCCGCTGCACTAATAGCTGCCAGTTCCCGTAGTTAAGGCATGTCCGAAGGATGGTTGTAGGTTCCAAAACAACACGACCCTCATGAAGTGGTGGTAGAGCAGTTTGTGCAGATGGAATGTCACCCTTAAAAGGTTTTAAGTGATTTACATGAAAGACGTTGTGGATGCGGCAACTTTCTGGTAATTGAATCCAATATGCGATAGAGCCAATGTGGTCAAGTATCTGGAATGGACCAGAGAACTTTGGTAATAGCTTGTGGAGAGCAGTCTTAGCAAGAGTGTGGGGACGAAGGGGGTGAAGGCAAAGCCAAACCCAATCATCAACTTGGAAGATAACCTCCCGATGAGATTTGTCATACTGGACTTTCATACGGTTTTGCGCTTGGGCGAGCTTGTCCCGAATGTGAATTAAAGCAGAATCGTGTTCTTGTAAGGTTTTTATCAACAACTGCAACTTTAGCAATGCCCGGTTCATAAGTAAGTAGCGTAGGTGGAGTTCGACTATAAACCACCTGAAAGGGAGATGTCTGGATGGCCGAATGGAAGGATGTGTCATAGCAATATTCTGCCCACAAAAGTCATCAAACCCACAATTTGGGTTGTTCGCCGACTAAGCAACGAAGATACATGTCCATTGTACGGTTGACGACCTCAGTTTGTCCATCGCTCTGTGGGTGAAAGGCTAAAGAAAGAGCAAGTTTAGAACCTGCTAGTTGGAATAATTCTTGCCAAAAATGGCTGGTGAAAACTGGATCCCGATCACTAACAATGGACTCTGGAATGCCATGGAGGTGCACAAAATGCTCGAAGAATAAACGAGCCACTGAAGGAGCCAAATGTGGATGTGACATAGCAATAAAATGAGCATACTTGAAAAAATGATCCACCATCACCAAAATAAAAGACTTGCCATCAGAACATGGCAAAGTATCGCCAAACTCCATAGAAACATTCGACCAAATAGTATTTGGAAGGTCTAGTGGTTGCAGAAGGCCGACAGGTTGTAGTTGTTCAGATTTGTGGTGTTGGCACACCAAGCAGGCCGACACATAGGAGACAACCGAGGCCCGCAAGCCTGGCCACTAAAAGTTAGCCCGTATTCGAAGAAGAGTCTTCTAGGCCCCTTCATGCAGAGAATCATGAATTGTTTCCAAGATAGTGCGCATGATAGGAGAATCTGGGTAGACATAGACACTCTTATTGTAGAATAGTAAACCATCTGTGATAGTCCATGCGGAAGATAATGCCCCTGTAGATACACACTGGAGTAAGAGACCTGTGGCATCGGAAGATGCCATATCACGTCGAATCTTCTCTAGAATAGAAGTAAATGCTGAGAAATAGCGAGGAGCTGGGATGGTGGCTCGTCACGGCGTGAGAGAGCGTCGGCTTCGGCATTAAGCTTTCCGAACTTGTATTCAACATAGAAGTCATAGCCCATCAATTTACTATTCCAATGCTGCTGGGGAGAAGATGCAATCTTTTACTCGAGAAGGAATTTCAAACTATAGTGATCCGTGTGGACAACAAATTTCCGACCCCATAAATATGGCCTCTAATCTCGCATGGCTTGTGCTAATCCGATCAGCTCACGCTCATACGCAGCCAAAGAACGAAGACGAGAGGTGAGAGAGCAACTAAAATATGCCATCGGGTGACCCTCCGGGTGAAGTACAGCGCCGATGCTAGAGCCTGTGGCATCACACTCAACAAGTTCGGCATCCGGAGAACTGGTGCATTAGACAAGGCGTTATTGAGCATCTCAAACGCCCGTTGAGACTCGTCCATCAAGTGGAAACCGTTGTGATGGAGGAGTGCCTTTAAGGGTGCTGCAATGTTGCCATAATCTCGTATAAACTTTCGTTAATAACCTGCTAGGCCGAGAAACCTCGTAGAGCTATGACTGTAGTCGGGGTAGGCCAGGAAGAAATGGTGTTGGTCTTATCATAGTCAACTGATACCCCTTAAGCAGAAACCAAATGTCTCAAATAAGCTGCATGTGCAACGGCAAATGCCCATTTGGATCGTTTAAAAACCAGCCCGTGTTTACGTAATAATGTCAAAGTGATGCACATGTGGTGATAGTGGTCAACAGGGGTGCGGCTGTAGACCAAAATATCATTAAAGAAGACCAAAATAAAACAGCGAAGGTGATCTGCGAAAACCTTGTTCATAAGAACTTGAAAGGTTGATGGTGCATTGGCCAGCCCGAACGGCTTTACCAAGAACTCGAAATGGCCATGATGGGTGCAGAAGACAGTCTTTTCAACATCCAGGGGATCCATCCGTATTTGGTGGTAGCCTGAGCGGAGATCAAGCTTCGTGAAGATGGTGGCTCCGTATAACTCATCAAGCAACTCGTCGACTACTGGAACAGGGTATTTATCTTTAATAGTTCGCGCATTAAGTTTGCAATAGTCGACACAAAATTGCGAAGACTGGTCCTGTTTCCGTACTAAAAGAACCGGTGAAGAGAATGGCGAGCGACTCAGACGAATAATTCCTTGTCAGAGCATAAGTGCGCACTGGCGCTAAATCTCATCTTTTTGAATATGCGGGTAACGGTAGGGCCGGGCGACGAGACAAATACGATGATCGCATGAGCGAATGGGGGGAAGCCCAGTAGGCTCGGTGAACAAGTCTCCAAAATCCTGTCCACGTGAAGGAGATTCCGGAGATAGAGAACGGAATTGCGCGGCAAGCTCCCAAACAGCGTACACGTTCACCATTAGCCACATACACTGACATCTTGGTTTCAGAGGCGGGTTGAAGCCCCAAACGTGCTATTACACAAACACTCAAAAAGTTATGAGTACTACCTGTATTTGCCAAGCTACGGAGGACTTGAGAGTTAAATAAAGTTGCCAATGTGAACGTAGAGTCCTCGGAGGAGCCAGATATGGCGTTGAGGGAGATGGTAGGCTTACTGGAATCCTCCTCTGGCGGATCCTCACTCTGCTCGGCCTGGGGATCAAAATCACCATTCAGATAAATGAAGAACATGTTTTTGCATACATTGCCACACGTGAAAATCTCATCACAGTTGAAACATAGGCCCCGAGCCCTGCAGTCTATCATCTCTGCCTTGGTTAGGCATTTAAAAGTTGGCACTCTTAATGGTTTGAGTGGAAGGGTGCTCGGTACTGATGTGGAAGTAAGCACAGTGGGGTTCGGCCGTGGAGTGAATCAGCGAGGGCCGAGGGTGAAAATAACGGATGATCGTTGCTCGAAGGCACATGCTAATGCCATCGCTCGTTCAAGTGTAGGGGGGTCATGGAGCTCAACTTCCAAGCGTAATGGCTCGCTAAGTCCTGCTGTAAATAAATCCACTGCCTGGTCACGAGTAACTGATAGAGCTCTGGTGAAGAGACTCTGAAACTTTTTCCTATACTCTGCTACTGTTCCAATCTATTTCAGATCAACCAATTCGAGCTGAGGAGCCGAAGCGCTCAACGGATGATGCCTTGAAGTGATCCCATGATAGTTCTATATACCCGCTGCAAAACCGTTCAAACCAATCTCATCGTGCAAATGGAAAGAAGCTAGACTGACCCATCCATGAGAGGGAATATTTTGGCTGTAAAAATAACTTTCGCAGCGCGTAAGCCAATGATGAGCATCAGTTGATCCATCATATGAAGGAAATTCCAACTAGGCTCGTATCACAGGTCGTGTACCCTCGCCTTAATAAGTGATATAGGGATCCTGGGTGTCGGGGCTGATAACGGATAATCTTGGCGATGGTCAGAAACTGCCGGGATGCCTGAGCGGTAATGGTGACTTGGTAGGAAGGTGTTGTTTGGTCCCGGGGCAACTCCCCCGAACAATGCAAGTGGACCCCTCTGTCGGTGGCCATGGGAGTCCAGTAGGAGGGTGAATTGGTAATTTGTAGTTACTTGATCAGAAGGCCAAACGGGGGAGACCCGATCCTTGGCCCATGCAAGAAGGAATTGTTTGTTATTGCTGTAGGTAGCGCCACGACTTGGGTTGAAGACATGAGCATTGACATGGGTGGTGGAACTAGGTGTAATACCAGTGTACAAACTAAGTGTTTTTACGATATCTAATGCTTCAACTAGAAATTTGTTTGAAGTCATACATATTGAATTATGAGTAAGAAAAGAAAGCGAATATGAGTATGACACATGTCACTCTAGGATTAATACCAAATCATGATTAAGACATAATTAGTAAAAATTATGGGATCATTAAGGTTTACTAATCATGATTAATTAAGTTAACCTTAAGGATTAGCTTAGAACTAATGTGAATTAATTAGTTAGGCTAAACATGATTTAAATAATGATAATGAAGGTATTTTAGCAAACAATAGAGCAGGTTATGGTAAAATGATAAAAGTAAATAGATAAATTTGGAAAACTAGTAATTTCACCCCATGAACCATCTAGAAATATTGGAGAATGGCTGCTGAAGAGAGAGAAAGGGTGAAAGAGAGGGAGGATTTGACAGAAAAGAGTTTAGAGAGAGAAAGTGAAAGTTGAAAGGGGAGAAGCTGAAATTGGCCTCCAATCCTTTGAGGAGAAGTGTTCCTCTCATCAAGAGCAATCTATTGAGCTAAAAATCAAGAGGTATGACCTTATTTTTACGTGGTTTAGAGTTATTAAGATTATTCACATGATTACATTAAGAATAAGTGAGAATTATAGGATTATCAATGACTTTGCAAGTTGGTTATGAGTGATACACGAAAATTAAAAGTTTTGATCCATGGTTCTGTTTACTGGTTAACCAATCATGTTGGAATATCATATATATTTTTATGAATGATGGAAATCTGGAATTGGTAGAAGTTGTGTATATTTTATCAAAGTTGCCATAAAAGTATCAATTCTGTACAAATTAAGATTTCGTATCTGAAGCCAATGATGGACTAATCTCATGCCCTAGATGTTTTAGCACATTAAAGTAGACACTTTGAGTGACATATAGGCTTTGGAATCATAGCATTTCATGGTGTATATAAAAAGTTATGATATTTTGAAGTTATCACAAAACAAGACATTGATTCCGAAAATTGTGAATGATATTAGGTTATTGAGATGAAAGTGATTCACAAGAGTACCTACTACTAGAAAGACTAGCTAAGGATAGACAAGGTAAGTAGTATTGTGTGTGTTTTGCCCTTAATTGGGTCTACATCATAGAATAATAGGACTTTGCTATTGTTTTATGCTTTACATGTTGAGATGAGATGCACGTATAAAATGATGTACAAAAGCATAATTTGGTTTATGATATGATGGATTGTTGTGTTTAATGTTATGAATATTACTTAATTGCTTGACACGTTCTGTAACAACCCTCATTTTTATTTTAGAATTTTATAATCTTTAGGATGTAAATGTTTAAGAGTTATTTCATGAATGTTGGGTAGTTATTGAGGAATTTTGTGGATGTGAGCAATTTCGTAGGTTGAAGGTGATGAAGAAAATAAGATTTAAGAGGTATAAGTAATGATGTTATTCGGAAAAGTTAGAAAATCTTCTAAGTGTTTTGGAACACTTTCGGTCGACCCCAAGATTGAGGAGGGGTCGACACAAATGAATACTTTCGGTCGACTCTAGGATTGAGGAGGGGTCGACACATTTGTGTATTTTAGGTTGACACAACTTTGTGTTAGGTCGACATAACTTTGAAGAATCCGTCTCTAGAAAATTTTAAGTCGACACAACTTTGTGTTAGGTCGACATAACTTTGAAGTTATCAAAAAACGTTTCATCTTCCACCGTTCCACGCATGATATTGTTCATTATTTCAGCCTTAACTATGACTCAAGCTCACCCTCTTCCAAAGTTCTCTCTGATCTAACGTGAGAAATTTAAGGTTTTGTGATAAAAGTGTGAGGTTTTAGTGTTTTGTGCAAGAAACTTTGATATTTAAGAACTAGAAGTGCAAGAGAAGGAAAAGCTTACGACTCAAGCCATGAGGTACTCGAAAATACCTTTAAGATATTCATTTTGATGTTGTAATGACTTATAAAGGATGAAATTTACGTTACATGGTTAAGAATACATGAAATTGTGAAGGTAGTTTTTGAGTATACACTTTATAAGTCATGTTAACCAGTTTCTGAAATGTAAATTTTACAAAGTCTTTGAGTTACAATTTGGTCATGATCTTTTCTAATGATGTGTAGCCAACATTTTAAGGTTTGGATTGATACCTTATTCATTCTGATCCGATTAGTGTAGTGAAAGTTGTGTATATCGGAAGTTGAGGTAAAAACAGGGTATGAACTATTATGGTCATGTTATACCCGATTTTAAAGATGTAGAATTTATGAGACTTGTAAGTAAGAATCTGATCACAACGTCTTCTAAAGAAATGTAGTAGACAAAATAAGGAAGAGATTGATAGCA
>QAOC01033794.1:8513-124590 GCA_003255005.1 Begonia fuchsioides
GGCATACTCATGCATTGCATTTTATAGTTATGCTATTTACTGAGCTTTAGGCTCATAGTTTGGGCTTTGCAATGTAGGGAATATAATGGAGGAAATTGTACCAATGACTGATCATGAAGATAGAGCAGAAGAGTGTCCAAATGATATAGTTTATTGAGCAACGACTGACGGGGAGTGATGTATGACACACACAGATATTTTATAAAAATGTTTTGAGTATTTTGAAGATGTAATTAAATGTATACCCTTATTTTCGTGTGATGGATTTTAAAGTATTTTAGAGTGAATGTATTTTGAACTATAGTCTTCCGCTGTAAGTTTACGTTATTGAATGATTATGTATTTTTGATAAAGGTGGAATTCAAATGTATGTTTTTATCATTGACAGTTTCCTCGTAAACTATTTTACAAAGTAAAAGATAGTTTTCAGAAATTAAAAGTAACGAGTTTTCCACCAAAGTAATGTAAGTAAGTAAGTAAGTGTAGTAACGGACCAGTTCTCAGGCCGCCCGCGAGTAAGCAAAGTCAAGTAAGGTTAAGTAAAGTAAAGTAAGTAAGTAAGTGAGGTAAGGCAGAAAGTGGCGGCATGGGAGTCGGGTCGTTACAATTGTTCTATCAACTCCAAAATTTGAAACAAGAACATCTTTCGGTGGAAGAGTATTTGATGGAGTTTGAGACCTTGCGAATCCGTTGTGATCTTGAGGAACCGGAAGAACAAATTCTAGCCAGGTTCCTAAGGGGATTACATAAAGATATAGGAGATGTGGTGGAGTTACAAATTGTGGACTCATTGGATGCCGCTATACAATTAGCCTTACGTGTGGAAAGGCAACACAAGAAGAAAGGCAAAAAGAATGTAGTGAGACCAGCTCCGACCTTCAACACACCTTACAAGCCACCTCCAAGACAGGAGAACAAGACTTACCAATCAAAACCGTGGACACAAAGGAAAGACATCACTCCTAAACCAATTGAAGATGCTAATAAGCCACGGTCAACAGAAATAAAATGCTTTAAATGTCTTGGATTAGGACATATTGCTTCCC
Source organism: Begonia fuchsioides (assembly GCA_003255005.1). Lineage (NCBI taxonomy): Eukaryota > Viridiplantae > Streptophyta > Magnoliopsida > Cucurbitales > Begoniaceae > Begonia > Begonia fuchsioides. The sequence continues at coordinate 9,560 of QAOC01033794.1, forward strand.
AATGCCCTAATAAGAGAGTGATGGTGCTCATTGAAAGTAGTGGGGAGGTTGTGAGTGAAGATGAGCCTATGGAGGAAGTGAAAAAACCATTGGCCGAGCCTATAGAGGAAGTGTGCCGAGCACAAGAAGGCCCCCTCCTAATGGTGATCCGAAGAACCCTCACAACCAATGGCCGGCCTAATTCTATCCAAAGAGAGAACATCTTTCATAGTCGATGTTTGATCAAGGATAAAGTGTGCTCCTTAATCATAGATGGATGGAGTTGCACCAATGTGGCATCCACCAAACTTGTCGAGAAGCTAGAACTTAAAACCGAGGATCATCCCTCTCCATATCGGCTCCGGTGGTTGAATGATGAAGGTGACCAAATGCACAAGAGTTGAATTCTCAATTGGGAGTTACAAGGATGTTGTGATTTGTGGTGTCTTACCAATGGATGCAAGCCACATTCTTCTCGGGAGGCCATGGCAATTTGATCGGCATACCTTGCATAATGAACTGTCAAATGAATACTCATCAAAGTGGTAGAACCGGCAAATCAAACATGCACCCCTAGCACCCGAGGACATAGCTAGAGATTAGAGGATGAGAAGAGAGAACTCCTCCAAGAAAGTTTTGCTCATCAACAAGAAGGAGCTCACTCGGGAGTTACTTCAAGTGGGACCAATTGTGTTGATCTTGTTCCGGGAGAGGATGGAAGAAATAAGAGGAGCTCCGGAGGAAGTTTTAGCTCTCCTTGAGGAGTATGGGGATGTCTTCCCCGAGGAACTACCAAACGGCCTACCTCTAATCCGAGGGATAGAATACCAGATTGATCTCCAACCGGGAGTGGTCCTTCCTAATCGGCTAGCATATAGAATGAACCCCGAAGAAGCTAAAGAGCTTGATGCTCAAGTACAGGAACTCTTGGAGAAAGGATACATCCGAGAGTCACTTAGTCCTTGTGTATTGACAGCCGTGCTATCAACCACATAACTATCAAATATAGGTTTCCTATACCACGACTGGAGGACCTTTTGGATGAACTTAGTGGGGCTGCATTCTTCTCAAAGATCGATCTAAAAAGTGGCTATCACCAAAAATGGATGCATGAAGGAGATGAATGGAAGACGGCCTTCAAAACCAAGTATGGCCTATATGAATGGTTAGTTATGCCATTTGGGCTATCTAATGCCCCTAGTACCTTTATGCGTTTGATGAATCATGTGCTAAAAGAATATTTGGGTAAATTTGTGATAGTTTACTTTGATGATATATTGATTTATAGTGGAAGTTATTTGGAACACTTGGTACACCTTAAATCACTATTTGGAACACTTAGAAGAGCACAATTGTTTGGCAATTTGAAGAAGTGCTCCTTTGTCCAAGAGAAGGTGCACTTCCTTGGATTCATACTTTCTAAGGAGGGAATGGAGGTAGACCAAAGCAAAATAGAAGCAATAAGGGAATGGCCAATTCCAAAATGTGTTTCAGATATTAGAAGTTTCCATGGATTGGCTTCATTTTATAGGAAGTTTATAAAGGGGTTTAGTACCATTGTGGCCCCTCTCACGGATCGCACTAAAAAGAGGAAAGAGTTTGAATGGACCCCGGCTTGCCAACAAAGTTTCAATCGGATCAAGGAGGCTCTTTGCATTGCTCCCCTCCTCATGCTCCCGGATTTCAATAAAGTGTTTGAGATTGATTGTGATGCCTCGGGACTAGGCATAGGAGTTGTGCTAATGCAAGAGGGAAGACCAGTGGCATATTTTAGTGAAAAGCTAAAAGGGACAGGCTTGAATTACTCCACTTATGACAAGGAGATGTATGCTTTGATGAGAACAATTGAAGTGTTGCAGCACTACCTCCTCCCTAAAGAGTTTATTATACATACCGACCACCAAGCTTTGAAGCATATTAGAAGCCAAGGGAAACTCAGCAAGAGGCATGCAAAGTGGGTGGAATTTCTTGAGAAGTTTCCTTATATTATCAAGTACAAGAAATGAGAAGTAAATATGGAGGCCGATGCCCTCTCAAGAAGGATTGTATTGCTCACCAAACTCAATTCCCGAATCTTGGGGTTTGAGTGGATCAAGACTTCCTACAAAGAAGACCCGACTTCCAACAATGGTATGAAAAGTGTTTGAACAAAGAAAGTAGTGCCTATCATTTGGCGGATGGATATCTATTCAAAGGGGGACGACTTTGCATTCCTAAATGTAGTCTTCAGGAATCCTTAGTGAAAGAAGCTCACGGTGGAGGCTTAGCCGGTCACTTTGGGGAAAAGAAAACCTTAGAGATAGTTAAGGATCACTTCTTTTGGCCCCACATGATTAAAGATGTACACAAGTGGATAGAGAGGTGCATTGTGTGTAAGAAGGCTAAAAGCCGAGTGTTACCCCAAGGATTGTACATGCCATTGCCGGTGCCTTCTCAACCTTGGGTGGATGTGATTGTTGATTTTGTTTTGGGACTTCCTCGGACCCCTAGAGGCAAAGAGGCAATTATGGTAGTTGTTGATCGTTTCTCCAAGATGGCACATTTTGTTGCTTGCCGCAAGACCGATGATGCCAACCAAGTGGCCGATTTGTTCTTCAAGGAAATTGTCCGACTACATGGTATTCCCACTACAATTGTCTCGGACCGGGATACAAAATTCCTAAGCTCTTTTTGGAAGACATTGTGGAGGAAACTCGAAACTAAGTTGATGTTTAGCAGATCTTTTCATCCCCAAACAGATGGCCAAACATAGGTTGTGAATCGAACATTGGGGGCCTTGCTAAGGAGTATTGTGGGAAAGAGACTCTCGGATTGGGATGCACAATTGCCTCATGTGGAGTTTGCATACAACCAAAGTGTGCATAGTGCAACTCAAGCTTCTCCTTTTGAGGTTGTTTACGGCTTCAACCCTTCAACGCCCTTGGATTTGATCCCCTTGCCGAGTCATGAATTAGTCAATCCCGATGGAGTACAAAAGGCTAAACAAATCTAAGCCATGCATACAAAGGTGCAAAGGGCAATAGCCAAGAAGAATGAAGCTTATGCTAAGTTTGCCAGCCGTGGCAGTAAAGATGTGGAGTTCAAGGTTGGAGATCTTGTGTGGCTGCACCTGAGAAAGGAGAGGTTTCCTAACCAAAGAAAATCCAAGCTCCTTCCTAGAGCCGATGGACCATTTGAAGTCACCGAGAAGATTAATAAAAATGCATACAAGTTGAAGCTTCCGGGAGACTATGGAGTATCAGCCTCTTTCAATGTCCATGACATTTCCCCTTATTTGAGGGAGATTGAAGAGGGTGAAGAGGAGCAACCCCTGGATTTGAGGACAAATCCTCAACCACCCGGAGGGGATGACATGCCCGAGAGCCACCACCACCCGGAGGGCATGATAACCCGTGGCCGTGCAAGACAATTGGCTAACTTGTTTGCTGATTTTGCAGGTGTAACATTTCCTTTAATGGACCTCTTAGATGATCCCTCACCCCTTGACAAAGAGCTTCCCAAACAATGTTTGCATTGGGAATTTGAAGAGGAGAAGTTGACAACCGATGCCCAAAGCCTTTGTTGCCGAGACAACCTATCCGAGCCTCGGCCATGTCCAACTCCAAAAGAAGGGAAAGTCGACTTCACTTTGTCCACCATGGGAAAGGACGCTGTTCAAGTGTGGTCCAAGAAGGATGCAAACGATCATATCCATTTGTCAATGGACAATCCGTCAAGTGATGGACCGAACCTTGCCTAAAATCCTCTTCACCTTGAGCACGGATTGGAGCCCAATAAATCAAAGGAGAGGTTGGTCCAACAAGGGAGGTTTGCTAGTTTCCCACTTGGAGATTTTGTGCTTGTTTAGAGTACTTGTAAATTGTAATTATTCTAGTAGCTTGAAATGATGTATAGAGGTTGCTTCGGTTTGGATCAATTTGCTGAAAATTGGTTCGGATTGGACCAATTTATGCTCCATCATGTTGGAGCTTAAGGGAAATATTATTTCCCATGAAACTTGAGTTTGTAAAGTCTTTTAGACGTGGTTTAGGTCTAGAGAGTATTTGAGTTGGGAGGCAAGTGGAAGGTTGGCCCCTTTTTTCCCACCTACCTCCTACTTAGCGACTTATTAGTCCTAATTTTAGGTTTTTAATTGTTTTTGTCTTTTTTGTAAGTTTGAGGGGGTATGAATCCCTCCTCCCACGTCTAATGAAGGCAGAAAAGAATTTGGTAAATTGCAGAAGCTTGAAGCTCTCTGAATCCTTCCCTTTTCTCACGGCAAGATTTGATTTTGGTGAGTAATATCCATAATCTTTTTTTGTCTTTTGTGTTGGTGTCTTGCTAGAGTCACTTAGCCTTTATTCCAATCTTCCACCACACTTGTTTTGGGTCAAGGTAAGATTGGAAATCACATAGCCATCCTTCCATTTGTTTGTTTGGGGATTGTTATTATTCTTGTTGGTTGCTGCCGGTTATATTTTAACCTGATTCCAGTTTGTGTCACAAAAGTGCCATCCGCGTAAACTTCTGTGCCCGTGTGCTAATTTCCTAAAATTTGGACTATGAGTTCCTCTTTCATGTCTTCAGACATTTGGTTTTTCATTGCGTCCCCTATTTCTCCTATCTAAAAGTTGTGCATGCATTTTTGCTCCTCCCTTCTTCCGAACTCTTGAAATCTGGCAGTTCTGTCGACCAAAATTCAATCTCTCATAACTTTTAAACTACCCTCTTGATTCCTCCCAAACCCTCACCATTTGATTTCTCTTCCATAGAGGAAGTTTTCTGCCAATTTTCTCGTTCTCAGCTTGTCTGTATTAGGAGTTGTGCAGAGGTTTTCTCTTCACCTACTGCATTGTCAAAACCCAGTTTGTCCACTTGTGCATCTAAAGGTGACCTCGTGCCATTTTATGTTCCTCACGTGCTACCCCTCTGAAATTTTGACCAAAGTTGGTCCATTTCCTAAAGTCTAAGTCCACAAAAATTTTAATCCAAACGCACGCATGGATTTGGTGTTCAATTGGACTCATTCCCCTGTTTCTTCATTCCTTCATTGACTCTCGGCAGATTACCATTCCTCCTACTTCTATCGACACCTTCGCATCCTTTTGGAGCGTGTCAGTATACTTCTCAAAAACTTTGATATAAATCTTGAATCTCGATCTGACACAATAAATATGGTACTCCATGCAATCTCACTATCTCTTGTATGTAGAGTTCAGCATATTGATGTAGTGAGAACGTGATCTTCACTTGTAGAAAATGGGGAGATATCGTTAAGCTATCTATGATTACCCATATGCTTCAGATAACACATTTGTTCATAAATCTGAATCTTGTAATACAAGTCATTGGTTTTAAAATTTTAAAATATTATCTTCTGAACATTAAAATTCAAAAGATTCATGAAGATCCATTTTTAATTTATAATCCAAATACCTTGGATCTCTTAATTGTGCCTCTTTGGTCTAATCTAAAAGTGTATGTCTAACTGTTAATGCAGTCATTTTACTTGTCACTTCCGTTATAAGCTCAAGATCAAATTTTTGGATCTCCGATTGTAATGCAACCAATAAAGCCAATAAAATTGGTCAACGTTGTCTTTTCCTAGATGATACTTAATTTCAAAGTCTTAATCCTTGACGAAATCCAACCATCTCCGTTGACGCATATCAAGCTTTTTCTATGTAAAAATATAGTTCAAACTTTTATGGTCGGAATATACTTCACATGACTTTCAATATAGATAGTGCCTTCATATCTGGAGAGAAAAAACTACAACAGCAAGCTCTAAATTATGTGTTGGGTAGTTTTTCTCATATTTTTCAATTGCCTTGATGCATATGCAATCACCTTCTCCTCTTGCATTAGTACAAATCCAAGGCCTATCTTTAATGCGTCACAGTAAATACTAAAACCTCCATTTTCATTTGGAAGTTTTAATAATGAGGTTACGGTCAATTTATCTTTTAATTTCTAAAAAACTTTGTTCACAATAAACTACCTACTAGAATTTCATGTTCTTCTTGGTTAACCGAGTTAAAGGCATAGCAGTTTTAGAAAATCTTTCAATGAATTTTCAATAATAGTCTGCAAGTCCAAGAAAATTGCTTACATCTCGCACATTCCTTGGCTTTGGCCAATCTTTGATTGTTTGAATCTTTGCTGGATCCATGGATATACGATATTACATGATAACATGGCCGAGAAAAGTCACTCAATCTAGCCAAAATTTGCATTTGAAAAATTTTGCTTATAACTTGTGCTGCCTCAAAGGCTGCCTCCATAAACTTGTGATGCCTCCATATCTTGAGAGAATAGAGGATGATATCATCGATGAAGATGATTACGAATCTATCTAAATGTTCTCCAAACACGCTATTCATTAAGTCCATAAATGTTGCAGGCGCATTTATTAATCCAAAAGACATTACGAAAAACTCATAATGACCATACCTCGTAGAAAACGCTGTCTTTGGAATATCTTTAGACTTCACTTTAAGATAATAATAACCCGAACGTAAATCTATCTTTGAGAAAACTCGTGCACCAATGAGTTGATAAAATAAATCATCTATTCGTGGTTAAGGATACTTATTCTTTATAGATAACTTATTCAACTCTCTATAATCGATGCATATTCTCATTGTTCTATCCTTCTTCTTTACAAATAATTATGGGGTTCCCGAAGGTGAAAAGCTTGGCCGAATGAACTCCTTGTTCATTACTTCTTCAAACTTACTTCTAGCTCCTTTAATTCAGCTGGGGCCATCCTATATAGGTTTTTAGATACCGGTTCTGTGCCAGGGTATACATCAGTTACAAATTCAATCTCCCGGTCTGGTGGCAAACAAGGAAAATCATCTACAAAAACCTCTATAAAATTTGGTACTACTAGGATATCCTTCAGTTGGATGCTTGGTTGTTTTCGAGTATGAATATAGTTGCCCATAATCCATAAAACCCGTTTTTCAGTAATTGTTGAGCATTAATAGCTTATATAATCATCATCTTCTTCACACACTTAACTACTTCAAAAGAATAAATTTCTGCAGCCGGAGGATGAAAATAAACAATCTTGGTCTACAATTAATTGTTGCATAATGTTGATGCAGCCAGTCCATTCCAAGAATTGCAGCATAACCCTTCATTTTCATGATTATGAAATCAACATATAGTATCCTATCATCTATCTTAACTATGCACTTCTGTAACACATGACTTAAATGCAAATCCTAACCCGAAGGTAGCATCACATCATACTCATATTCTGATTCTTGTGTGTAGCAATTAAGCATAATTATAAACTCAAGTGAGATAAACAAATTAGTTGCACCCAAATCAATCAAGGTATAAACATTTATATCTATAATATAAGTGGTGCCTAACACCACTGCAGATCGACTTGCCTCTTATGGCTCTATCATTGTAAAAACACGTGGTGTCACCTTCAATTTCTCCTTGTCTAGCATCGGCCAAAACATGAAGATGTGCCATGTTTGCTTGCATTTATAACACTGTCCACTGAGAATTCTCTTAAATGTACCCTTTTACATTTTGGATATTGTTTTGGTTGAGAAGACTTTTGAATTTTCTTTTCTCTTCCTTAGTTTTGTAATTCTTCGCCTTATCTTTTATCTTTTGTCAGAGTCTGCCATCTCTTATCTCTAGATGACTGCCCTTCAGTGTAAAATTTTGGAACATATTCTCGATGTTGTTGAAATTTAGCCCCGGATTCTCTACTTCTTATAGCTTGTTTCTCGTGCCTCCAAGTTGATTTTCAATTTGAGTTTGAGAAAGATCCATCCTTTGAGTTTCCCGTTAATTTCAATTGTTGTTCGACCTTGATAGATGTAACACCCCTTTTTCTTTCTTTTTTTTACACTTAAAAAGCCATGGTAAAATTGTTTTCTTTTCCTTGAAATCTTTAATTTGTATAAATCCTTTTTCTCAAAAACACAGCCAAAGTCATTAAGTAAATAGCAAACTCATTGTTACCATAATTCAAAATGCGTTTTCAAAATGTGCTTCATTCATAAATAGGGTTAGTTTACATATGTAATTAACACTTCACAAAACACATCTTAAAACATAGTACTTTCAAAATACATCAAAACTTCTTTCTTTCGATCACTCCCATGGGTCGTCGCTTAACAGTGCATGCACGGCCCGAGCAAGCCTCCTCCATAGCATTACATCATGTGGTGATAACTAAGTTCTTCACCTTCGTTTTCATCACCTATCACAAAGCTTATTCTAATGAGCTTAAGGCTCAATAAGAAATCGTATGAAGTGACATGCGTAACTAGAGCATGATTTTGTAAAACATGAATATTCATTTCGTTCTTTATTGTGTTATTCTTACTTAGTGATCCATTTTTCAACCTCGTGGTTCTACCCAGTCTTCGTGACCGAGCTTTTCATCTCGTCATTCTACCAGTCATTTACATGTTCGACTTTCTACCTCGTGGTTCTACCTAGTCCTCGTGACCAAGGTTTCAACCTCATGGTTCTACCTCATTCATTCATTACTTACATTCATGCATAGAACTTTGAGGATTTCAAGAATGAGAGTTAGCACTAACGGGTTCCTCCCATCCCACCCTAGCCATTGGGTTGGGTGACATTTGAAAACATGCATGGAAAAATTTTTCGTTCTTTTTGTAGGACATGATGCATGAAAATGGCAAACGTGCACAACGTGACATTCATAACATAAACATAAACCATGCATAAAACATCTCCTAATCAACATAAACAAACGTCCTAAAATGAAGATAATTGTTATCTCTTAAGCATACTTAACATAAACTTACTTCATTACTTTACTTAAACCTAGCAACCATCAAACAATGTCAAACAAACACCAATCAAACAATGTCAAAGAAACACCAATCAAACACAAACACTTGGGCCGGTGCACGGTGCGATACACCACAAACAGAGTATATTCTACTTATCCATAATTGTAACCAATTCACGTTCACTTTTATTTGTTTCTAATGATACAACCTTAATCCTACTCTTTGTGATGTAGTTCCCAAAGGGCTAAAGACATGGAAAATTCACTTACTTGGATTCCAACCTGCAAAATACTCCTTAATTCCTTTTCCCTCTTCACTTGATTCCAAACAACCTTATTATCACAATTATGCTTGCATTAGAATTTCTTGAATTTATCCTATTTTTCACCCAACTTAAAATCACCCTTACGGTGTCTACTACAGTTCATCAGTAGACTTTAAGTTAAATTTCTTAATCAAAGATCATATAAAATCTGTATCTTTAAAATTAGACATATTATCCATGCTTTTGTATGGACATGGTAACACCATGTTTTTCATGTCATTTTGATTAATCAAAACCATACTCAAACTCTTAGAACTCCAATATAGGGTATAGAAGAACACTTTAATCAACCAATATCATACCTTACCAATAACTTCGTGCTCCTTCTTCCTCATTATTCAAACTCAGAAAACACACTTGATTTGCACTACTCACACTAAACTTCTAACTTCAGCTTCAACCTTACATTTTTCTCCACACAGCTCATGAGAGAATTTAGAGATGATTGAGAGAATTTTGTGCATCAAATGACCGCTAAAGGTTTTTAATATCCTCCATCAATATGAAGAGTTGTGCATGTGATTGAGGAGGCAAGCATGAGGTGGAGACGCAAGCATGAGGTGGGGAGGCAAGCATGAGGTGGGGAGGCAAGCATAAGGTGGAGAGGCAAGCATGAAGTGGACAGGCAAGCATGAGGTGGAGGTAAGCATGAGGTGGCTTCACCAAATTTTATCCTCCAACACTTAACTCACTTGTCTCATACTCTAACCTTACTTCTTGTTTCTTAAAGTATTCTTTTCAAAGGCGTATTTTAACACACTACTATCAATACTTCGTGATGCACTTATCCATATTTAACAATGTAATTTACATTTATAATAACTAAGGTACTTAAATGGCTCGGTTATTACAATAGACTTGTGTAATAATTCCTCTATGTCCACATAGTGCTGCATGTCCACTAGATTATAAATTTCTCTATTCAATCCTCCAATAAAAATGTATATGATATATATTGCAATGAAAACATTTAATTTCTTGAGCTTTAGCTGTTGGAGTAGTTTCAGTTGTACCTTTTATAGAAGCAGTCGTTGTTATCTTTCTCTTGAAATCTGCCTTAGGCTTTATAGTTTGTTTCTCGTACCTCCAAGTTGATTTCCAATTTGAGTTTAAGAAAGATCGATCCTTTGAATTTCCCTTTGATTTCAATTGTTGTTCGACCTTGATAGACTTGTGTAATAATTCTTCTATATCCACATAGTGCTGCATGTCCACTAGTTTGATCAAGGAAACATATAACAACCCTCATTTATGTGTAGTCCTATCGTGTATATATATATAGGTGTAAAATGTACAGTTAATGTGATGCATTTAAAAAAAGTGTACATAAGTGAATGAGTAGTCTACACTTGCATGAACNTTGATTGGAAACTTTGTTGAGAAACATAAAAGAGGGGTAAAATGGTATAGCAACACTTTCTACTTTTGCCACCTCCACTTTAGTACAATTAAATATTTTAATTAAATCATCAAAAGTCTTTCTTCAGCATAAAAGCCCATTGTTGGACCCGTTTTAACCTAAGTGAGGGGTCAATTAGGTTAATTAAAATTTTTTCGTAAGTTCAATGATTTACCAATAATAACTATGTGGGTTTATTATCGATTCAATTAGCAAGCACAATCAAAAAACGTAAAGAGTTTAGAGAGACAGAATTTGACAACGATATGTTATCGCAGTTTGGCCAACAGCTACCTACGTCTGCGCTTCAAGGTACCTCCTTGAAGATTGTTGCTTGAAAATTTAATCGCTAAAACGCAAGTGCACGCGTCGCAACGTAGTAATAAAAATATCGATTCCACGAAGACAAGTCAAATCTCTAATTTAAAGAATAAATTGCAAAGTATTATAAAGAATAGCATTAAAGATTTGATTTTTATATTTATCTTCTGCTCCTATATTAAGCGGATAATTAAAGTATCTACCTAATAACCTAGATTAAGCAGAAAAGTAAAGTTTGTGGTCGAATTGAGAATTCGTAAGAATCTCGACTAGGACTTTTCGTAGATTGATTTACTTGAACTGCCCTCGGATGGTTCTGCAACATTAGTCACAACATCAGTTTTGTTCTGGTCCAAACGCTAATAAATCGGGGCTGGCGTTCCCTCTATGGTTGTGTTTAAGAACAAGTTTGATTTGACCGTACTAGGTTTGAATGAACATGATAAAAACGCTCCTAGCTAAACCGTGTCACTCGATTTAACCACCTAATGGTTTTAATACACGTCTTAGCAACACACAATGGCGTATTGTCGTGTTGCCCTAAATGATATCAATGCAAAGCAATAATTTTCAGGTTTAACACTTAGCAAACACGCAATGGCGTATTGTCATGATTGCTCGAGGGATAATCACAGCAAAGCAAAGATATTTAAATACTTATTAAAACGAGTTCTAAAAGATAGCATGCAATTTCATTAAGCAAACCAATGTATGAAAAATCCTAATTTTAACTAAAAAAAAATAGTTCTACAATAACTATCAGGAGTTCATATAATTCACAGAAATTAAAACGAAAAGCAAAGGGAGAGAATTTTGGTTCTCGCGGTCTAAAGTCGTTGTTCTCACAGCCTCGTTCCCCCGTCGCCGTGTTCGTCGCCATGAACCTCTTCTTTGGATTTACGCCCGAAGCTTGATCGTGAATCCCATTCTCCAATTCTACCCACCTGATCTGTGGTATTCATTTTCCTTTAAGTAGACTTCGTGCAGCTTTAGCTGAACTGAGAGGCTGTTGTGATTTGGAGGAAGATCTGGATTGGTTTGGAAAGTAAATGAGATTAGGAAGGATTTCCAAAACTTCAAAGATATTCTTGTTTCTAAATTTGAATTTGAGTTGATTCTTCCTTCTTTTTCATGATTCTTCCAGCCTTTATCTTCATTAATCTTATGTAATTGCATAGAAACAAAAATCCCGTAATAATATAAAATATACAAAATATCGGGTAAAATCACGTAAACACAGCATCACTAATGCCATACGGAGTGCTGTGGCATCATTGTAGCATTATCCCTAAAAATCCGATTATTTCAATTAAATCATTACTGATTCCTAGCAATTTGACCACTAAAACCACGTGAATATTAAGTCTTTTCGAGACTTAACAAAGATCCTTCACTTGATTGAGCTTATGGGTGTCAATCAAACATTTACAACTTGACTCTTCTTTCTTAGAGGCGTCACCCGTTTTTAACTCTTCTTTCTCAGAGGCGTCACCCTTTTACAAGTTCTCTCAAAATTATTGTTACAAGAATTTGCACTTTCTAAACCGACTCTCTCAATCACAAAATGAATAATCAAAAGTGAATACAAGGGATGGGAGAGTAAAATAGCTCAAGAATGATTTGACTAGAGTTTCGACGTATTTTTCTCTCTAAAAAATCAGCTCCTCCAATTGGCTTCTTATCAACTATTTATAATTTTTGCAGCTGCTCAGGCTCGGGAAGTCGACAAATATAAGAGAGCGGTCGACATCAATATAGCCGTTGAAAGTTTGTCTCTGTAGTTGTCCCTAAGAGGTCGACATATTCATGGAGCGGTCGACATAAATATAGTTTATTAGCCTTTGAAGGTGCTGCGGTCAACATAGGGTCCAACTCTGGAACTTCGAATCGGTCGACATAAGTCTTGAGCGGTCGACATAAGGTGTGTCTTTGGAACTTCGACAGTCGACATAAGTCTTGAGTGATCGACATAAGTTGTCTCGGGAATTTGATCAGTTTACACAATTGTTAATCGGTCGACATATCCGGTGAAAAACTGACAAAATTCAACACTTAACCAACTTGTTAGACATTAATTGTACCCTTCGACGATGGTATATCACATGAATGGTTAAGTCTATGAGATACATTACAACATAATTGAATTTATCTTTCCTACATAGTTAATGAATAATACACTTAAACAATAATTATCATAAAAAATAGTTGATTACTTTAAACAAATTTAAAGCCAACAATCTCCCCGTTTTTTATGATGACAATCCAATTGAAAGATAAATTGACTATATTTCGCAAAATTTTTAAGTACTCTTCCATAGAATATGCATGCTGCCCCATAATAGAATCATTCAATGATAACATTTCAGTAACTATTCATAATGCAACATTTATACCATTTCTCCCCTATTGGCATTATCAAAAAAATGGCAAAGCATTCACATATAGATAAAGCATCCAAAAACAAAAAACTGTAATTACAATATTGTCTTTTCATAAAGAGAAGTGTCTCAAAATATCCAAAATATCGGTCGACCAATCGTGGATGATGTCAACCAATCTAAAGCAGATTCGAGGGACTGGTCGTCATACCCTTGTTTATATCGACCGCTTTCTCACAGATTCGAAGGTCCGTTTGACATACACACTATTATGTCGACCGCTGTCACAGCAAGCAGCAGAAAGAAAATAATGCATCTAATTACCATCAAATCGAATTATCCCCTACCAAACTCTAATTCCACAAAAGGTCTTCTCATCTAGAGGCTTAGTAAATATGTCGGCCAATTGATCACAAGAGTTGACGAATTCTAAGACAACGTCTCCTTTTTGGACGTGATATTTGATAAAGTGGTATCTAATTTCTATATGCTTAGTTCTAGAATGTAAGATAGGATTTTTGGTGATGTTTATTGCACTAGTGTTGTCACACCTTATTTGAATCTTAGAAAATGAAAGGTTATAGTTTTCTAAGGTGTGCTTCATCCAAAGCATTTGTGCACAACAACTACCGGCCGCAATATACTCGCTTTCGGCGGTTGATAGTGCCACAGAGTTTTGTTTCTTAGAAAACCATGATACTAAAGATTCTCCTAAGAATTGACATGTGACACTAGTACTTTTCCTATCAACAAGGCTCCCGCCATAATCTGAATCCGTATATCCAATTAAATCAAAGGAAGTACCCTTGGGATACCATAATCCTAGATCAAGTGTCCCACTTAAGTATTTGAATATTCTTTTAACAGGATTCAAGTGAGATTCTTTAGGAGAGACTTGGAATCTAGCACAAAGGCAAACACTAAAGAGAATGTCGGGTCTCGGTTAGATATAACAATGAACCGATCATACCACGAAATCTCTTAATATCCACATCTTTTCCACCTTAATCCTTATCCAATTTGGTTGTGGTACTCATTTGTGTCCTAGAAGATTTACAACATTCCATACACAATCTTTTGAGAAATTCCTTGAAATATTTCTCTTGGCAAATGAAAGTTCCGTCTAAGGATTGTCTAATTTGAAGTCCTAAGAAGAATTTAAGCTCCTCCATCATGCTCATTTCAAATTCATGTTGCATAAGTGAAGCAAAGCTTTCACAAAGTTTTTGTGTTGGAAGCTCCAAAGATAAGATCATCCACGTAAATTTGGATAAGTAGCAAGTCATCACCAACATGCTTAGTGAAGAGAGTTGAATCAATATTTCCCATTTTGAACTCTCTATCCAAGAGAAAGTTCTTCAACCTATTGTACCAAGCTCGAGGAGCTTTCTTAAGACCATAGATAGCTTTATGAAGTTTATAAACATGGTCTAACTTATCAAAGGCTTCAAAACCTATAGGTTGTTCTACATAGATATCTTTCATAATATATCCATTTAGGAAGGTACTCTTAACGTCCATTTGAAATAGAGTGAAGTCTTTTTGGCAGACATAGGCAAGAAGCATCTGAATCGACTCCATTCGGGCTACCTGTGAAAAAGTATCCTCAAAATCTATACCTTCTTCTTGATTATAACCCTTTGGTACTAACCTTGCCTTGTTTCTAATGACAACACCATGTTTGTCTAACTTATTCTCGAATACCTATTTAGTTACAATGATGGTGAGATCATTAGGTCTAGGAACCAACTCCCATACTTGGTTTCACTCAAATAGAATAAGTTCCTCTTGCATGACCATTATCCAATTTTCATTTGTTATGGCCTCATCGAATTTCTTAGGCTGTACTTGAGAGATGAATGCTACATTAGCACATAGATTCCTAAGGGAGGCTCTAGTTTTAACACCTAACGAAGGATCACCTACCACATCTTCTAATGGATGGATTTTTGAAAATTTCTACTCTATGGGAAGATCTCGATTAGTATTGCTACTTTGTTCAAATTCTAGGGAGTTTGGAGGATTTTCGGAGGGATAAACTTTAAGTGAGTCTATCTAAGTTTCTTCTAGAGAAAGAATCTAGATCTTTTACGAGCTCATCACTTTTGTCCATATTACTTAATGAGGAAGGTGATTCATCAAAAGTGACATGCATTGATTCTTCAACTACTAGAGTTTTCTTGTTGAACACCCTATAAGCTTTACTAGACAATGAATATCCTAGAAAAATTCCAAAGTTAGTTTTTGAGTCAATTTTTCCTAGATTGTCCTTGGTATTTAGAATATAACATTTTCATCCAAAGGGCCTAAAGTATTTGACACTTGGAGTTTTGCCCGACTAAAGCTCATAAGGGGTCTTTTCTAAGATTTGGTGAATTGATACTTGGTTAATTATATTACATGCCGTAGCGATGGCTTCCACCCAAAAATACTTAGGAAGAACATTTTCATTAAGCATGGTTCTAGTAAGCTCTTGTAAAGACCTATTCTTCCTCTCAACAACTCCATTTTGTTGAGGAGTCCTAGGAGAAGAGAAGTTGTGATTGATACCATTCTTAAGACATAAGAGTACAAATCTCTCATTTTCAAATTCTCCTCCGTGATCACTACGAATGGCTACAATTGAGAGATTCTTTTCATTTTGAACTCTCTTCCTAAAGAATGAGACAGTCTCAAAAGTCTCATCCTTAGATCTAAGAAAGAATACCCAAGTGAATCTTGAGAAATCATCAACAATCACAAAAGCATAGATTTTACCACCTAGGCTTGCTACTTTGGAAGGACCGAAGAGATCTATGTGAAGTAGTTGAAGGGGTTTAGAAGAAGACACATCATGTTTTGAGGCAAAAGAACTCTTTGTTTGCTTTCTCATTTGACATGCATCACAAGATTTATTGATACTCAAAAATTACTGAAAAGCGGGTGTGAAGGATTCTTCGCAAGTATTATTTATACTAAAAAAAACCAAGTATCCAATTGAAGGAGATCCTGGTAGTGCAAAATTTTACAGAAATTTTTGTAGATGATCTTTCTGGTTTGCCACCCGACCGGAAGATTGAATTTGTAATTGATGTATACCCTGGCACAGAACTAGTTTCTAAAAACCCATATAGGATGGCCCAAGCTGGATTGAAGAAGCTAAAAAGTCAATTGGAAGAATTGATAAGGAAGGGGTTCATTCAGCCAAGCTTTTCCCCTTGGGGAGCTCCAGTATTATTTGTAAAGAAGAAAGATTGAACAATGAGAATGTGCATCAATTACAGAGAGTTGAATAAGTTGACGGTAAAAAATAAGTATCATTTACCACGAATAAATGATTTATTCGATCAACTCATTAGTACACGAGTTTTCTCAAAGATAGACTTACGTTCGGGTTATTATCAGCTTAAAGTGAAGTCTGAAGATATTCCAAAGACAGCATTTTGTACAAGGTATGGACATTATAAGTTTTTGGTAATGTCCTTTGGATTAACAAATAAGCTTGCAGCATTTATGGACTTAATGAATAGAGTGTTTCGAGAATATTTAGACAGATTCGTAATCGTCTTTATCGATGATATCCTTATCTATAATAGAAGCAAAGAAGAACATGAGAAGCATTTGGAGATTATTTTAGATAAATTACGGCAACAAAAGTTATATGCAAAATTTTCTAATTTCGAATTTTTGCTAGATCGAGTGAATTTTCTTAGTCATATTATCAACGAAGATGGATATCCGTGGATCCAGAAAAGATTCAAACAATAAAAGATTGGCCAAAGCAAAGGAATGTGGGAGATGTAAGGAGTTTTCTTGGACTTGCAGGCTATTATAAAAAATTCATTGAAGGATTTTCAAAAATTGTTATGCCTTTAACTCGATTAACCAAGAAGAACATGAAATTCTGGTGGTCAGTTAATTGTGAACAAAGTTTTCAAGTATTAAAAGATAAACTGACCCAGCCCTAGTATTAAAACTTCCAAATGAAGATGGACATTTTAGTATTTATGCAAGAGGGGAAGGTGATTGCATATGCATCAAGGCAATTAAAAGAATATGAGAAAAACTGTCACACCCCGTAAAACTTTACTTA
Organism: Begonia fuchsioides; assembly: GCA_003255005.1. Taxonomy (NCBI): domain Eukaryota; kingdom Viridiplantae; phylum Streptophyta; class Magnoliopsida; order Cucurbitales; family Begoniaceae; genus Begonia; species Begonia fuchsioides. The sequence continues at coordinate 26,814 of QAOC01033794.1, forward strand.
AAAATGATCGCGGTAAAATTTTTCTTTCTTTAAAAATTTTCCTCTTGTATTCTTTTTTTGTGAAAACACAGCGGAACACTTTAATTAGAAATCGTAGTAAACCCGACATTTACTTGAAATAAGATATTGTTAATCAAAATATCCATCAAATAAAATGTTGCAAAGCTCATATAATATATATTTTAATCAAAACATGTAATATACATAATAAACATCTTTACACAACATCATTTACCAAAACAAAACTTTTAAAACACAACATTGTTCAAAGGTAAACACTCGAAAATACTTCAAATGTACATCTTGACATCCCCACCAGTCGACACTTAACGATTCAAGCTTCACGTATCGGATTCGCCTCCTCCACGACATGATCATTACATCGAACAGGGAGGGCTAATTCCCTCACCTTCATCTTCATCACCTACATCACAAAGCATAACCATGAGCCTAAAGCTCAGTAAGTAATCGAATGAGCCTATATGCCTAACATGAGCATGACGTTTCTTGAAAAATATGCACATTTATTTCGTTCTTTATCATTATCTTGACTTAACTTGACATTTGTGGGCGTCATATCGTATGAAGGTGAATAGGCATCATATGGCCTCCATGAGGCAGCCAATTCAGCCTTCTCCCACAACTTGATTTTGACTTTACATACATTTATGCATTGGATGATGAATGTGTCTCATACCACCTTCATCATCTGTTGGGTGACATTTTAAAAACATGCATGAGAAAACATTTTTGTATCTTTCATAAAACATGATGCATGGACATGATTCATACATATGCATGACATGGTAACATAATTTAAGTACAAGCAACATAATATATCAAACATCTCCCAAGTCAACCGTAATAAACATTCCTAGTAAACTTGACTTGACTTAACTCTTGACTTATGATAATACATAAACTTCAAACAATGTCAATCAAGCACCATTCAAACCAAAGCACTTGGGTTGGTGTACGGTGCAATACACCCCAACAGAATATCATTAATAACATTATCATAAAAACAAACAAACTCCTGAGACATTCTTTACTTAATGGATATCTAAGTAATCAAACGCATCATCCTTTTGTCCTATCCTTTGTGATGTAGTCCCACAAGAGGCCAAACACATTCCATGATTACTTACCTTAGGTTCTTTGCTTCAATGAACTGAATTGATCAACCACTGTCTCCAATTGACAACCCTAATAAAGAATTACCAAATCAGATTTTAGATATTCTTGCCTGATTTTACAGCCTAGTGTAAAGACCATTACTCACACGATACTGATCTAATGAACTCATACTATGTTCCATAATCTCCGTTTAGGTGTCAATTACATTTCATTAGAAGACACAAAAATCAATTGATCACCCGAACATCATGTAAAACGCAGAACTACAAAACTGCTCCAAACATTCCATAATTGAAATCTTTATCTTTACAGCCACTTACAAATTTCATAACTTTTGATTTACATTTTCCATTGCAGTACTTAAAGTAGATACCTCTTTATTAGGATGTCTGTTACATTTTGTCAGAAGACATAAACTCCAATAAACCAACAGAACATTCCCAAAACAATGCAATTATAAAACTTGGCAGAAGAACATTTTTGGATAACTATTTCTGTTCAAAGAGTAACTTCCAAATTTGATAACTTAATCTGTACAGCTCCAATTTTAGTAAATCGAAAGGTTTTATTTTTATTAACTTGTCTAATACAACTTTGTAGAAGGCAACGGACTCAGAAAACCATTACAACAATTCGGAATTTCCAAAACCTAGAACCTGTCCAGATTTTAAATTTTTCCCGAATAACTTTGCATAAGATTAAAACAATACACAATTCCAAATCTTATTCTGCTCCGAATTGAAATTACATCTACTAGGGCTAAATTAAATACCTTAGAATGTGTATAATTTTGATAGAACCCTTTGTTTTTCTGGGTTTTTCTCTTCTTCTTTACCGATTACTAGAGATAGTGCACAAAACACTTATTTGTTTTGCACAAAGTGGTGTCAATTCTTCCCATTCACCACTTGAGCTCTTTGAATGAGACAAACCCAGAGGAGAAGAAGAGATTTTTGTGGTCTCCTTATCAGGTAAAGCTCTCTTTCATAATAAACAAAAGAGAGAGAAAGAAGGTGGTGGTGTGAAGCTTAAAAAAAGCATGAGGTGTCAAGAGGTGTCACCATCCAAGCTAACCATCTCTTAATCCACATGGCACTTTCCTATTGGTCCATCCTTAATTAATCATAAATTAAATTACTTAAAAATTCTTTCAGTAATAAAGTGTCGACCTCTCATTCAAGGTGTCACCCTTAACCAGCCTGAGAGTTTAAGGTGTTGACCTTTTAATTATTTCATAAATTTTGCTCAACAACTCTGATTTTCATAATTCAAAAACCCATAGTTTCCTCATTGAGTTGACTTTAACTTTGTAGCAGACAAAAACTTCAAAATAATAGTTTAACATAATAAAATATACAAAAGAGAAAACATTGCTCAAAAGTCCATAACTCTATAGTCCAGATTTCCTTTACCAACTTCAAATGAGCATAACTTTCTCTACACAACTTCAATAGAATAGATCTACCTATCAGTCTTCTTAACTAGATGTCTACTACAACTTTTTGGAAGTAATATTTTCCAATGAGGCTCTTCTATGGCATGATATGGTTCCAACACAGAAATTGTTCCGTTACAAAATTATAACCCAAAATTTGTTACCAATTCTTGGGTTCTAAGATTCATAACTTTCTTGATATGTTTCCAATTTAAGATATTCTTGTTTCTGTAGTTTTATTTGCTAATCTTTTAAATTCCATTAGAAGAAACCAACTCCATGTGAAGTCCCTAAAACCTTGGAATTAGGTAAATACCAAAACTATTTTCGATTCATCAATTCATTACTTCCAATGTGTAATTTCGTCTTCATATTCATTTTTTCTTAGCTCATTTCATTCTTTAATCATAAAACATTATATATTCGCATAATGTTATCGTACATAAAAAAGTTTGGTGTTACAAAAACTACCCAACAAATGATTTAGAGCTTGCTGCTGTAGTTTTTGCTCTCAAGATATGGAGACACTATCTATATGGAAAGTTCTGTGAAGTATATTCCGACCATAAAAGTTTGAAGTATATTTTTACACAAAAAGAGCTTAATATGCGACAACAGAGATGGTTGGAATTCGTCAAGGATTATGACTTTGAAATTAAGTACCATCCAGAAAAGCCAACGTTGTTGCCGATGCATTAAGTAGAACAACGGGCTTTAAGCAACCAACATTATCGGCTTTATCAGCTGCATTACAATCGGAGATCCAAAAATTTGATCTGGAGCTTATAACAGAAGTGACTAGTAGGATAGCTGCGTTAACAGTTAGACCTACACTTTTTTATGAGATCAAAGAGGCACAATTAAGAGATCCAAGGTGTTTGGATTATAAGTCAAAAAGGGATCGTGATGAATCTTCTGAATTTCATTGTTCAGAAGATGGTATTTTAAAATTCAAAAACAGATGGTATGTACCACAAGATTCAGATTTACGAAGAAAGGTTTTATCTGAAGCACATTCATCTACATTCTCAATACATCCTGGAACTACAAAAATGTATCGAGATTTGAAGCTACACTTTTGGTGGCCGAATATCAAAGAGGACATTGCAAATTATGTTAAATTGTGTCTAATTTGCCAACAAGTAAAGGCAGAACACCAACATCCAGCAGGAACTCTCCAACCCTTGCTTATCCCAGAATGGAAGTGGGAACATATTTCAATGGATTTTGTTTTTGGATTACCGAGAACTACAAGAGGACATGATGGCATATGGGTAATCATAGATCGCCTAAAAAAATCTACCCATTTTCTACCAGTAAAGATGACGTTCTCACTACATCAATATGTTGAACTCTACAGACAGGAGATAGTGAAATTGCATGGACTACCGGTATCTATTGTGTCAGATCGAGATTCAAGATTTATATCAAAGTTTTGGAAAATTTTACAGGAAGCAATGGGCACAAAGTTGAATTTTAGTACTGTATTCCATCCTCAAATCGATGGGCAAAAGGAGAGGACAATCAAAACATTGGAAGATATGTTCAGATCATGTGTACTTGAGTTTAATACTACATGGAGCAAGATGCTGCCATTAGTAGAATTCTCTTGCAACAATAGTTATCAAGCTACTATCGATATGGCACCATATGAGGCTCTATATGGTCGAAAGTGTCGATTTCCCTTGTGCTGAGATGAACTGGGAGAAGCCAAGATCCTAGGCCCCAAAATCATTCAACAAACACTAGATCAAGTGATGATAATCAGAGAAAAAATAAAGATAGTTCAGAGCCGACAAAAGAGTTATGTCGATCAACGAAGAAGGGAGCTAGAATTTTACGAGGGAGATGAAGTATTTTTTAAGGTTTACCCGTTTAAAGGAGTAGTAAGATTTGGAAGAAAGGGCAAGCTTAGCCCAAGATCTATCGGCCTTTTTCTTATTAAGAAGAAAGTTGGAGGAAGGACATATGTACTAAATCTACCTTTATCAATGTCCGGAGTGTACAATGTATTTCATGTACTATGTTAAGGAAGTGCTTAAGAGATCCATCCCAAATGGTACAACAAGAAGATATCGAAATTCGACCAACATTGGAGTATACGGAGCAACCAGTTTGCATTCTCAATTACTTGACCAAAGAACTTCAAAATAAAAAGATTCCTTTAGTTAAAATTCTTTGGAGTAATCACCAGGTAGAAGAAGTAACCTGGGAAAAAAAAGACGATATGAGAAGTCAATTCCGTCATCTGTTTGATGTTTAAAATTTTGAGGACAAAATTTTTGTGAGGGTAGAATGTAATACCAGTGTACATATTAAGTGTTTTTATGCTATCTAATGCTTCAAATAGAAATTTGTTTGAACTCATACATACTTAATTATGAGTAAGAAAAGAAGGCGAATTGGAGTATGACACATGTCACTATAGGATTAATACCAACTCATGATTAAGACATAATTAGTGAAAATTATGAGATCATTAAGGTTTACTAATCATGATTAATTAAGTTAACCCTGAGGATTAACTTAGAACTAATGTGAATTAATTAGTTAAGCTAAGCATGATTTAAATAATGACAATGGAGGTATTTTAGCAAATAATAGAGTAGGTTATGGTAAAATGGTAAAAGTAAATAGATAAATTTAGTAAAATAGTAATTTCACCCCATGAACCATCTAGAAATATTGGAGGATGGCTGATGATCAACAATTTTCGTGCTGAAGAGAAAGAAGGGGTGAAAGAGAGGGAGGATTTGACAGAAAAGCGTTTAGAGAGAGAAAGTGAAAGTTGAAAGGGAAGAAGATGAAATTGGCAACCAATTCTTTGAGGAGAAGTGTTCCTCTCATCAAGAGGAATCTATTGAGCTAAAAATCAAGAGGTTATTGAGATGAAAGTGATTCACAAGAGTACCTACTACTAGAAAGACTAGCAAAAGATAGACAAGGTAAGTAGTATTGTGTGTGTTTTGCCCTTAATTGGGTCTACATCATAGAATAATAGGACTTTGTTGTTGTTTTATGCTTTACATGTTGAGATTAGATGCACGTATAAAATGATGTACCAAAGCATAATTTGGTTTATGATATGATGGATTGTTGTGTTGAATGTTATGAATATTACTTAATTACTTGACATGTTCATACCACGAACATCTCATGCATCATGTTTTCTACAAAGTTACAAACTATTTACATGCATGAGATTTCGTATGAAACATAATATGAAATGGTGTTTTCGGATTGAGCTTGAAACACAACGAAAGAAAAGATAAAATAAAGAAAGAGAAAGTTACGTAAATATCATTGGGAAGGGGTTTGAGTTAGCTGTCCTCTTAGGTGGACTCAAGTTTGTGGTCTCTCAACCCTTGGAATCGAGTTGGCTATCTCCTTAGGGGGACTCAAGTTTGTGGACTCTCATTCCTTGTCAGGAAGCCTCAATGATAAGGAATGATAAAAATTAAAGGAATGAAAGACCCATAATAAAACAAAAGGAAAAGTTTTACTTATGCATATCATGTACATGTTCATGCATATTTATATTACTTGCTGAGCCTTATGCTCATAGATAAGTTTTAGGATGTAGGTGTGGAAGACGTACACTAAGAGGTGTACGAGATGAATCACTTTGTTCATGGAGGTGGTCGATGTTGTTTGAGCGGATTTTGATCTATGGGCAAGGATTTTGAAGAATCGTAAATAATGGTTAGGAGAAGAAGTTTCTAACTTTGTACATATAACTTGTAAATAGTTTAAGAAACCTAACATGTTGTAAATATGTTTTAAGTAACTTTAGTTTCATGTATGCCTTAAATTGTCTTTTTCAAGAAAATATCTTCTGCTGCAAGTAAAAAAAAATGAAGAACATATTTCTAGCTAGGAAGGTGAATCATGAAGCACTGAAGCACATGTTTGCTATTTCTTCATCTTCAGATGAAGAGGAAGATGAATCACTGTCATCCCAAGTTGCTTTCATTGCTTTCTTCTTGTATACCTTGGGGAATTTCTTTGCTTGTGGACAGTCGGATTTGAAGTGACCCGACTTTCCACAATCGCAGCACGTGAGTTCCTTTTCCTTTTCTTTGTGTTGCCTTTCTCTTCTAGGGAACTCTTTTCCTTGCATCCTTTTTCTTTGCAGGAACCTCTTGAACTTCCTTGATATGAGGGTGACATCTTCATCGTCCTCTTCATCACTTTCAGATTCAGCTTGTTTGCTAGAGGATGCTTTAAGGGCACTGCCGCTTTTTCTTCGTTGTTTCTTTCTCTTTAATCTCTTCCTTTTAACTGGCCTTCATTGTGATCTCATGTGTCATCAGAGATCCAATGAGTTCTTCAATCTTTAGAGTTTTGAGGTCTTTCCTCTTTTATTGCTGTTACCTTTGGGGTCCATGCTCTGGGAAGAACCTGAAGAATCTTCCTAACACATTCTTCATCTAAGTACACTTTTCTAAGAACTTTCAAATCATTAGTAACATTAGTGAAGCGTGTAAACATGGAACTAACCGTTTCATCACTATGCATAAAAAATAGTTCATATTCATGTACAAGCTATTTAGTTTGTATTGTTTTACTTGGTTTTTTCCTTCATGTGTTACTTCAAGTATTTGCCAAATATCTCGTGCATTATTACAACCTTGTACTCTATTAAACTCATCACCATTTAGAGCACATTACAAGGTGTTCATAGCTTTGGCATTTAAGCTTAATTTTCTTAAGTCATTCTCATCATACTAACTACTTGGTTTAGGTATACTTGTGCCATTCTCAATTTTGATTGGCAAATATGGACCATTTTTAATTATGTTCCAAACACTGTAGTCCATTGCTTGAACAAAAATCTTTATCTTAGTTTTCCAATGCACATAGTTGTTACCATCAAAAAGATGGGGTCTAGTGATTGATTTACCCTCGGTGTGTGACGTGTTCATGTTAAAAGCCATTATAAAGTAATTCAATACAAGATGATAAATTACAAAAAAATCTTATCTAACCTGCTCTGATACAAATTTTTGGATATGTTTTAACCTAAGTGGGGGGGTGGGGGTGGGGTGAATTAGGTTAATTACAAATTTTTCGTAAGTTCAATTATTTAACAATAATAACTATGTGGGTTGGTTATCGATTCAATTAGCAAGCACAATCAACAAACATAAAGAGTTAAAAGAGAGAGAATTTCACACCAATATGTTATCGCGGTTTGGCCAACATCTGCCTACATCTGCGCTTCAAGGTAAATCCTTGAAGATCCTTGACTTGATTGAGCTTACGGGTGTCAATCCAACCTTTACAACTTGACTCTTCTTTCTCCAAGGCGTCACCCCTTTTTGACTCTTCTTTCTTAGAGGCGTCACCACTTTACAAGTTCTCTCAAAAGTATCATTACAAGAATTTGCAGTTTCTAAACTGACTCTCTCAATCACAAAATGAAAAATAAAAAGTAGATACAAGAGATGAGAGAGTAAAATAGCTCAAAAATGATTTTAGTAGAGTTTCGACGTGTTTTTCTCTCTAGAAAATCAGCTCCTCCAATTAACTTCTTATCAACTATTAATAATTTTTGTAGCTGCTCAGGCTCGAGCGGTCGACACATGTACGAGAGCGGTCGACATCAATATAGCCATTGAGACTCATAAGGAAATAGCCTTTGAAAGTTTGTCTCTGTAGTTGTCCCTGAGCGGTCGACATATTCGTGGAGAAGTATAGTTAATTAGCCTTTGAAGATGCTGCGGTCGACATAGGGTCCGTCTCTGGAACTTCAAATCTGTCGACATAAGTCTTGAGTGGTCGACATAAGGTCTGTCTCTAGAACTTCGACAGTCAACATAAGTCTTGAGTGGTCGACATAAGTTTTGTCTCTATAATTTGATTGGTCGACACAAGTGTTAATCGGTCAACACATTCTGTGAAAAATTGACAAAATTTTGCAACACCTTTTAAAGAATAGTTAGACATTAATTGTACCCTTCGACAAGGGTATATCACATGAATGGTTAAGTCTATGAGATACATTACAACGTAATTGAATTTAGCTTTCATACACAGTTAATCAATAATACACTTAAACGATAATTATGATAAAAATAGTTTATTACTTTAAACACCTTTAAAGCCAACACCCACGACCATCAACTCCTTTTAAAGTGAAGTGAGGGTGATTGGAGACTTTGGGGAGCAACTTAAAAGAGGGATTGAATGCTATAAAAACACCTCCTACGTTTTCCACCTCCACGTTAGTTACAATTGTATGTTTTTAGTAAATAACCTAAATTATTTCTTCAGATTAAAAACAGACGAGTATCAGCTCTCCTTCCCCCATTCTCTCTATTTTTAGGTGATTAAGTTGAGGCTTGGTTAGACTTGAAAGTTTGTGAGGGTGATTATTTGAGTGAACTAGTGCACTTTATAAGCAAGAAAAAAGAGAAAGAGGTTAACCCACAACCAAGGAATCTTGTCTCTGTTGTAAGGTTTTCTAAGTGATCAAGTGGTGAAGATTATTAAAGATACGAACTTATTGTAACGTCCTTCCTAGCTCAGAATATGTTCTTCGTTTTTTTACTTGCAGCAGAAAATATTTTCTTGTAAAAATCATTTAAGGCATACATGTAAACTAAAGTTACTTAAAACATATTTACAACATGTTAGGTTTCATAAACTATTTACTAGCTATATGTAAGAAGTTGAAAAATTCTTTTCCTAACCATTATTTACTATTCTTCAAAATCATTGTGCACAAGTTAAAATCCGCTCAAAAAGCATCAACTACTCCCATGAACAAAGTGATCCATCTCGTACACCTCTCAGTGTATGTCGTCATCACCTACATCATAAAACTCATCTATGAGCATAAGGCTCAGCAAGTAGCATAAGAGATGCATGGATATGTACATAATATACATAAGTAAAACTTTTCTTTTCATTTTATTATGGGTCTTTCATTCCTTTAATTTCTATCTTTCTTTATCATTGGGGCTTCCTTGCAAGGAATGAGAGACAATAAACTTGAGTTCACTTAAGGAGACAGCCAACTCAAACCCCTTCTCAATGACATTTACATAGTTTTCTCTTTCTTTCTTTTATCTTTTTCTTTCATTATATTTTGATCTCAACCAGAAACAACAATCCATCGTATCATAAACCAAATCATGCTTTTCTACATCATTTTATACGTGCATCTAACCTTAACATATAAAGCATAAAAATAGCAAATTCCTATTGTTCTATGATGTAGACCCAATCAAGGGCAAAACACACACAATACTCCATGCAATTTCACAATCTCTTGCACGTAGAGTTCAACATATTGATGTAGTGAGAACATCATCTTCACATGTAGAAAACAGGCAGTTTTTATTATGCGATCTTTGATTACCCACATGCCATCATGTCCATTCGTAGTTTTGGGTAATCCAAAAAAAAATCCATTGAAATATGTTCCCACTTCCATTCTAGGATAGGCACGAGTTGGAGAGTTCCTGCAAGAAGTTGGTGTTCTGCCTTTACTTGTTGGCAAATTAGACACAATTTAACATAATTTGCAATGTCCTCTTTTATATTCGGCCACCAAAAGTGTAGCTTCAAATCTCGATACATTTTTGTAGTTCCAGGACGTATTGAGAACGTAGATGAATGTGCTTCAGATAATACCTTTCTTTGTAAATCTGAATCTTGTGGCAAATACCATTGGTTTTTGAATTTTAAAATACCATATTTGAACAATGAAATTCAAAAGATTCATGCAGATCTATTTTTTGACTTATAATATAAATACCTTAGATCGCTCAATTGTGCCTCTTTGATATCATCAAAAAGTTTAGGTCTAACCGTTAATACAGACATCTTACTGGTCACTTTTGTTACAAGATCCATATCAAATCTTTGGATCTCCAATTGTAATGCAACCGATAAAGCCGATAATGTTGGTTGCTTAAAGATTGTTGTTCTACTTAATGCATTAGCAGGCCTTTCCTGGGTGGTACTTATTTCAAAGTCATAATATTTGACGAATTCCAGCCACCTCCATTGTCGCATATTAAGGTCTTTTTGTGTAAAAATATACTTCAAACTTTTACTGTCGGAATATAAATTTTCCATATAAATAGTGACTCCATATTTTGAGAGCAAAAACTACAGCACCAAGCTCTAAATCATGTGTAGGATAGTTTTTTCTCATATGCAATCACATTCCCCTCTTGCATAAGTACACATCCAAGACCTATCTTTGATTAATCACAGTAAATACTGAAACGTCCATCTTCATTTGGAATTTAATATTGGGGTTGTGGTTAGTTTATCTTTTAATTTCTAAAAACTTCATTCACAATCAACTGACCACCAGAATTTCATTCTCTTCTTGGTCAATCGAGTTAAATGCAAAGCAATTTTAAAATCATTCAAATAATTTTTGATAATAGCCTATAAGCCTAAGAAAACTCTGTAGGATCGAGATTAACCTAAGTGGGGGGTGAATTAGGTTGATCCAAATTTTTTGATGTTTAACTCAATTCGTGGAATATATTCAATTTCGAATTATATCTCTAATGCGGAATAAACAAAAGACAAGAGATTAAGGATAGAGAGTTTGACACCAGGTTTGTTGACGCGGTTCGGACAAACCTTTGCCTACGTCCGCGCTCCAAGGGTTCTCCTTGAAGATTCTTCAGTCTCGAACCTTCGAGCTCACTATGATTGACTTACGGGTGTCAATCAAACCTTTACAACAATGACTCTTCTTTATAAGAGGCGTCACCCCTTTTTTTTCACGGTTCTTTCAATTACAAGAGATTTGCTGAATTGCGGTTATGAAAACCGACTCTCTCAATCACAAGTGAAATTAACAAGTGAGGGTATAAGGATTGAGAGAATGAGATTGCTCAGAAGAAATTTCGGCTTGATCTTTTTCGTAGCTTAAAAAAAAAATCATTTTCTGTCCATAATCAGCTTCATATTTATAGCATCGTTGTAGTTCGGTCGACATATCTTCTGTACCGGTCGACATAAGAGCTAGCCGTTAGACACATCGAACTAGCCATTGAAGTCTTTATTTTTCATAACGTTGCCTGTTCTCGGTTGCTAGGTTCGGTCGACACAAGTTCATCTATGTATTCTCGAACCACTTTGACGCTTGACTTCTCGTGCTGATCATCGGTCGACACAAGTATACTTCGGTCGACATAAAGTTCCCTCTGGAATATCTTCTGTCGACACAACTTGCTTCGGTCGACACATTCTTCGTTCTGGAGCATGTTCGGTCGACATAACATTGGCTCTGGAATATATTCTGTCGACACAACTTGCTTCGGTCGACACAATCTTTCCTCTGGAATATGTTCGGTCGACATATCTTATGTTCAGTCGACACAAGTTAGCCGTTTCTGAATTCTAAACTTGCTGCAACACTAAGCACATCATTTTAAAACATACCATACCCTTTGTCAAGGGTATATCTCAATTGAAACTTAGTCTATAACATTCATAACATATTCATATGATTATTCTTTTGAGTTTAACTTATAACTTACCCAAATTGTTCATTTATCATAAAAAACAAAGCGGTTGGTTTAATTAACCTTTAAACCCAACAAACTCCTTACATCTCCCATATTGCTTGGCTATGGCCAATCTTTAATTGTTTAAATCCTTGTTGGATCTACGGATATACCATCTTTGGTGATAACATGGCCGAGAAAATTCACTCAATCTAGCAAGAATTGGCATTTAGAAAATTTTGAATATAACTTATGCTGCCTCAATTTATCTAAAACAATCTCTAAATGCTTCACACATTATTCTTCACTTCTAGAATAGATGATGATATCATTAATAAAGACGGTTATAAATTTTAATATTCTCGAAACAATCTAATCATTTAGTCCATAAATATTGTAGGCGCATTTGTTAATCCAAGGGACATTACCAAAAACTCATAATGGCCATAATTTGTACGAAAAACTTTTACACCAATGAGTTGATCTAATTAATCATCTATTTGTGGTAAAGGATATTTATTCTTTACCGTTAGCTTATTCAACTCTCTATAATCGATGCTCAATCTCATTGTTCCATCTTTATTCTTTATAAATAACATTGGGGCACTCCAAGGTGAAAATGCTTGGCCGAATGAACCCTTTGCTCAACAATTCTTCCAATTGACTTTTTAGCTCCTCTAATTCAGTTGGGGCCATCCTATATGGATTTTTAGATATCGGTTCTACGTCAGGTCAGGATATACATTAATTAAGAATTCAATCTCTCAATCTAGTGGCTAACCAGAAATATCATCTAGAAAAACTTCTGTAAAATTTTGTAATACTGAGATCTCCTTCACTTAGATACTTTGTTGTTTCCGAGTATCAAAAATACTTGCCAAGAATCCTTCACACTCGCTTTTCAGTAATTGTTGAGCATTAATAGCTAATATAATTGGCATTTTCTTTGCACACTTAGCTGGTTGAAAAATATAAATTTCTGCACCCGAAGGATGAAAATAAACGATCCTGGTCCTATAATTAATTGTTGCATAATGGTGATGCAGCAAGTCCATTCCCGGAATTGCAGCATAATCCTTCATTTTCATGATTATGAAATCAGCATATAGTATCCTATCATTTATCTTAACTATGCACTCCTGTAACACATGACATAAATGTAAATGCTCACCTGAAGGTAGCATAATCATACTCATATTCTGCTTCTTGAAGGTAGTAATTAAGCATAGTTATAAACTCAAGTGAAATAAACGAGTGAGTTGTACCCGAATCAATCAAGGTATAAGCAGGCATATCCATAATATAAATGCTACTTGACACCACTATAGATTGATTTGCCTCTTCAGGCTCTATCATTGCTAAAACACGTGGTGTCACCTTCAGTTTCTCCTTGTCCAGGATCGGGCAAAAATTGGAAATGTGCCCTGGTTGCTCGCATTTATAACATTGTCCAGTGCCTTTCAATCATTCTCCTGAATGTACCCTTTTACAATTTGGACATTGTTGTCATTGAGAAGACTTCTGAGTTTTCTTTTGTCTACCTTGGTTTTGTTACTCTTCTCCTTCTCTTTTACCTTTCATCATAGTCTGTCATCTCTCATCTCTAGATAATTGCCCTTCAGTGTAAATTTTTTGAATATTTCCTCGACTTCTTCTACTTAGAACTATTTAGTTACCACTGATGAGTACAATAATTCATGGATGAATATATGACACGAGATTGAGAAAAGAAGTTTGGTACAAAACTAACCATATATATCCCAGAACTTCTCAATTAGATGGTGTTATTGTTCTAGACAACATCAAATTGAAATGCATGACATGGATTCAAGTGCACATGAGATAAAATAACATTATTATGAATTAGACTATTATGTACTTATCTTATGTATTAAAATGTATTATTTATAATCTATGTTACATGTCATAAGGGAAGTAGGTAAGAAAGTTTATAATATAGTCGGTGAGAAAGTTAGTGAGGTTGGAAGAAGAGAAATTAGGTGAAGAATGAGTCCTATAAATATGTAATAGATTTATCATTTACAATCAACTTGAGTTTTGTGAATCATATTGTGAGAGAACTTCTTTTCAGCGTGTTGTTTGGTCTTTCATTGCAAGTCTAGCAGCGTCGTTTCTGACTTATCAAACAAAATCCCTTTGTTTGTGGCATCTTTCCTATCCAAGGTTCTTAGTCGTGTTATTGTTTTGGGTCTTAAGCTCTTTCTAAGATAAGGTTCAAACATCCGTCGTCTTTGAGTTCTTTAGTTTTTTTTGTACTCTACATTCGATCACTGATAAATCTATATCAGTTAAGATCATATCATTTGGTATCAGAGCCGCTTGGCTATCTTGTTTAAAAAATGTCTTATTATTTAATTTAAAATGAATATACCTTCAAATATTTGGTTAGCAAAAAAAAACAAAAAACAAAAAACAAAAAAAAAATCTTTTTTTTAGTATAAACTAGAGCCATCTTTTAGTATTCGGTTTGAAAAAAATTGAGAAGTTAGCTATTTGCATTAAATCTGAAAGCACTACATTTATATATTATTTGATCATATCTTTCCTTTTATTTTAGATTTTTGCTATCTTTTTTGTGTCTTGTTTGTTAATCCTGTGTTCATCTTTGTTCAATTCAAATATCGATATCCTTCACCAATATTTTTTCTTCCAATAGATAATTTTGTTTGATGTGAAAAGACTCTTTGTTAGGTCGTTCAACTCTTGACATAATTGGAAAAAGTGATGGGAAAAAGGCAGGAGATGTGAGATTATTAGAGGGTAAAAGCCAATTGACAAGTGAAAAAAATGAGTGAACAATGACGTTTTGGATTAATGATACTAGGAGGAATCGAAGAAATTTGAGAGAAGCCCTTAACCAGACATATGATAGCTTGAAAAACATCAAGATGCAAATCTCATGTTTCTAAGGAAAGAATGATCTAGATACATATTTTGAGTGGGAAAAGAAGGTTGAATTAATCTTTGACTGCCACAACTATTCAGAAGCAAAAAAGGTAAAACTCGCTGCTATTGAGTTTTCTAATTATGCTATTAATTGGTGGAATCAATTAACCTTAAGCAGGAGAAGAAATTGGGAGAGAGCTATTCATACGTGGGACGATATAAAATCTGTCATTTAGTTGTTGTGAGTGATATTCAAAATTTCATATATGAGGAGAAGATTTGTACCAAGCAGATATTACCAAAATTTATGGCAATGTCTGCAAAAACTTAAGCAAGGTACAAATAACATAGAAGAATACTTTCAAGAAATGGAGGTAACCATGATTAGAGCAAATATAGAAAAAGACAAATAAGCCACCATTGCTAGACTTTTGGAAGGACTAAATCTAGAAATACAAGATAAGATCTAGCTGTAACATTACGTGGAGTTGAAAGATATGTTGCACATGGCAATTAAAATATAATAACAACTGAAAAGAAAGAATGACAACCATTCTTGTTTGGGCAATAGTTCTTCTAACTAGAAGCCTAATTACACAAAAAGAGAAGAAAAATTGATTGCTAAAACAAATCAAGATCAAAAGTGAGAACACCTAGTCTTGGAACCAAAGGTAAATTTGGTCCATCTACATCATGAAATCATGATATCAAATGTTTTAAATGTGAGGGAAGGGGTCACATATCTAGCCAATGCCTTAACAAGATGGTTATGGTAATATGAGATAAAGGAGAAATCGAGACAAATGGTGACTCCAAAGTTGATATCATTGATGAATTTGAAGAAGAGTATGTTGTAGAAGGAGAGTTACTAGTTAGACAGAGAGCTTTGAATGTTCAACCGAAAGTAGTTGATGATGGAGTATAACGAGAGAAGCTCTTTCACACTTGATGCCATGTTCATAATAAAGTATGTAGTATGATAATTGATGGAGGGAGTTGTACTACTATTTCAAGTACTATATAGGTAGACAAATTAGGTTTATCAACGATGAAGCATCCATGACCGTATAAGTTGCAATGGTTCATCTAAAGTGGAGAATTTAAAGTCAACAAACAAGTATTTATCACTTTTTGTATAGGCAAGAACGAGGATAAAGTATTATGTGATGTGGTGCCTATGGAAGCTAACCACATTTAAGTACACAAATAAGTAATCAATTATATTCAACAATAGACTGATTAACCTCGTTTCTATGTCTCCAATGGAAGTATAGGAAGATCACCTCAGACTTCAACAAAGTTATCAACAAAAGAAATCAAGCAAAAAAGAATAAAAGAGAGAAAAAAAAAGGTGAAAAAATAAGAGAATGGGAGAGAAGAATAAGAAAAGAAAGAAAGACAGCAAAAGAAAAAAAAGAAAGGAAAGAAGAAAAAGAGAGAGAGATTGCAAAAAGAAATTTCTTTATAAAAGGGAGTAAGCTGAGTAGAGCGCACTATAAGGGACAGTCCATGATACTATTATTGCACAAACACACTACGATATTTACTAACACTTCTTAAAATTTTGTACCTAGTGTTGTCCAATCTCTTTTGCAAGATTTTCAAGACATCATAGCAGAAGAAATACTAGAATAAATATCACTGATTTGTTGCATTGAACATCAAATCAACTTGGTACCAGGAGCTACATTGCCTAACTGCCTGCTTATCGTAGCAGCCCTGAAAAGATGAAAGAGCTCTGACGATAAGTGGACGAACTATTGACTAAAGGCTACATTAGGGAGAGCCTAAATCCTTGTGCACTTCTTGTTTTACTAGTCCCAAATAAAGGAGGGAAATCAATGATGTGCGTTGATAGTAGAGCTATCAATGACATCACGATAAAATATCGCTTCCATATTCCTTGTAGATGATATACTAGATGAATTGCATGATGCATGCTTCTTTACCAAAATTGACATGAAAAGTGGTTACCACCAAATTCGAATGAAAGATGGCGATGAGTAGAAAATCGCATTCAGAACAAAGCATGGATTATACGAGTGGTTAGTTTTGCCATTTGACTTGACAAACTGACACATCTTGACTTCGTGAAAGCCAAAGAATGTGCGCGGAAAATTTGAAATATCACTCGGTCTTGTTGACTGATTGATTTGTGTTACTTGGGGCACAAAATTAAGGATGGAAATGATAAATACAACGTAGATAAAGTGACAATATGAAATGAAATAACAATTCTTGGATATGACTCACCAAGATTTGCTGCAAGAGCACAAATGATGAATACCCTTGGATATGACTCACCGATCAGAATAAACAATCAACGGTTGATGCACTTGACTAATTGAATAGTTTGTGAAATCACAATCAACAACAATCACTCAATCTTTATTACAGATTGCAATGCCTTCTATATATAGACTCCTAAAGGCATTAATTTGTGACTCTAAAGAAAAGATACAACCCTTGAAGAGAGACAACTCTTTAAAGTTACAACTCTGTAAAGAGATATAAAAGAAAGACACAACTTTTGAAGAGAGACAACTCATCAAAGTTACAGCTCTGTAAATAAATATAAAAGAAAGACACAACCTTTGAAGAGAGACAACTCTTCAAAGATATAACTCTTATAGGGTTACAATGTTTTAAAAGTCACCAAAGGAAACATTGCAATCTTATTATGACTCTAGCAAATGAAACATTACATAATAATAATATAACATGCTAATTCAATATACATCTTTATTATTCAACTTCTGGGGTTGCTTCTTCAAGAGTGACTTATTAAAGTAACTTCTTTAGCAAAATCCCAAAGTAGTACATGCTTAGGAAGCTCCATGTCCATAATTGAAGGGTTCGTCTCCATATTATGCTTCATATACTTTGCTGCAAAATGAACAAGTTTGTTAGCTAAAGTCTTGGCTCTTGACTGTGTAATCGCACCTTCAGGCACATCACAAACGCTCCCAGTACTTTCATGAGGTTGATGAATCATGTGTTATGTCCATTCATAGGTAAATTTGTTGTTGTTTATTTTGATGATATTTTAATTTATAGCAAGGGTATTAATGATCATATCTTACACTTGAAAGAAGTATTTCTAGTACTTAGAAAAGAAAACTTATATGATAACAAGAATAAGTGCACTTTTTGCACAGATCACGTGGTTTTTTGTGGGTTTTGTTGTTAGTCAGAAAGGAGTACATGTTGATCAAGAGAAAGTTTTGGTGATTCACGAGTGATCGAAATAAAGAAATGCCAACCAAGTTCGTAGCTTTCATGGACTTGCTAGTTTTTATCTTCAATTTGTTAAAGATTTGAGCACCATTGCTGCCCCACTCACCGAAGTGATAAAAAAGAATTTTGTGTTTAAATGGACAAAAGTGCAGGAAGAGACAATCCAAAAGATTAACGAGAGGCTAACAAATCCACCTTTGTTGGCTTTACCTAATTTTGAGAAACCGTTTGAAGTTTAGTACGATGCTTCAGGTGTAGGGATTGGAGTTGTTAAAATATAAGATCACCATCCAATTGTATATTTCATTGAGAAGTTGGGAGGAGCGACGCTCAACTATCACATATATGACAAGGAACTCTACGCATTGGTTAGAGCATTGCAAACATGGAAACATTATCTATTGGCACGAGAGGTCATCCTTCACACAGATCACGAGTCCCTTAAGTTTCTTAAAAATCAAAATAAACTCAACAAACGACATGCCAGATGGATGGAATTTATAGATTCGTTTCCCTATGTCATCCATTACAATAAAGGTAAGGAGAATGTATTACTTGATGCCCTTTTCTCGTAGATATGTTCTTATCTCCTCCCTAGGAGCTAAACTCTTGGATTTGAGTTTATAAAAGATACATACCCTAGTGATAATGATTTTGGAGAACTATATAGGATTTGTGAGAAAACTAATTCTGGGGAATACTACAAGCATTATGGTTTTCTTTTCAAGAAAGATAAATTATGTGTTCCTAATTGTTCGATTAGAGAACTTTTAGTGAAAGAAGCACATGAAGGAGGTCTTACGGTACATTTTGGGATAGAAAATACCTTAGCTGTCATCCAAGAGCACTTTTACTATGTTGAAAGGATTTGTAACAAATGTGTTATGTGTAGATAAGGGTCCTAAAATCCAACACTATGGCTTGTACATGCCTCTACCCATCCCAATGCTCCATGGATAGATATATGGATTTTGTACTAGGTTTGCCTCAAAGCAAGAGATGTAATAATTTAATTTTTGTTGTGATTGATAGATTTTCCAAAATGGAATATTTTATTTTGTGTCACAAATCTGATGCGACCCATATTAATGATTTGTTTTTTCGAGAAATTGTTAGGATGCATGGGACTCCTAAAACCATTATATTTGACAAAGATGCAAAGTTTTTGAGTTATTTTAAGAAACTATTGTAGGATAAATTATGTACCAAACTTCTATTCTCTACAACTTGTCACCCACAATATGGACAAACACAAGTTGTCAATAGGATCTTATCAGCATTACCACAATCTATTATAAAGACAAACATTAAGAGTTTGGAAGAATGTCTACCATATGCTGAATTTTCTTATAATGACTCAGTTCATTTATCTACTAATTTTTTAGCTTTTGAAATAGTCTATAGTTTTAATCTACTAACTCCTCTAGATTTATCTCTTTTACCTATTTCTCAGCATGTTTGTTTAGATGGAAACAAGAATGCAAAACATGTTATGAAGCTTCATGAAACTATAAGGCAAAATATTGAGAAACAAACTAAACAATATGTGAAACACGCCAACGATGGACGAAGAAGTGTCACTTTTGAACTAGAAGATTGAGTATGGTTCCATTTGCACAAGGAACGATTTCCAAGCAAAAGAAAATCTAAACTACAACCACAAGGAGATGACCCTTTTTAAATTCTCAAGTGCATCAATGATAACGCTTACCATTTAGATCTTCTTGGTGAGTATAAGTTTAGCACCACAATCAACATTTCTGATTTGTTTCCTTTTGATGCAGAAGATGTTTTTAAAACAAATCCTTTCAAAGAAGGAGGAAATGATGAGGACATCACGAAGAGGAAAGGGGAAGAATTAAATGCAACTACTGCAAGCATGGACGGAAATATGACACGAGATCAAGCAAAGAAGTTCGGTGAAAAACTAAGCGTATATATTCAAGAATTTCTCTATTGTGACGATGCTATTGTTTCTGACAACATCAAGTTTAAATGCATGATGTGCATTCAAGTGCACATGGGACAAAATGATATTATTATGAATTAGACTATTATGTACTTACCTTATATATAATCTATGTTACATGTCATAAGGGAAGTTGGTAAGAAAGTAGGTAAGAAATTGGGTGAGAAAGTAGGTGAGAAAGTGGGTGAAAATGGAATAAGACAAATTAGGTGAGGAATATGTCCTATAAATATGTACTAGATTTATCATTTGAAATAAACTTGAGCTTTGTTAATTATATTCTCTGAGAACTTATTCTTTTTAACATGTTGTTTGGTCTTTCATTGCAAGTCCAACAACATCGTTTACGACTTATCAAACGGAAGCTCTTCATTTATGGCGTCTTTCCAATCCAAGGTTCTTAGTGGCATTATTGTTTCTGGTCTTAAGCTCTTTCTAAGTTGAGGTTTAAACGTCCGTCAAATTTGGGTCAATGTTCCATTTCTATCTTTATTATTTTATCTTCTGCATTCGATCACTGATCAATCTATATCAGTTAAGATCATATCACATTACCACTACAAATGAGGAATTTTTTCAGAGAAATTCTAATGTAAACCATGGAAAACGGGTCAGTAGTGAAAAGGCCCTTGGATAACCAAGCTTATCAACGCAAAGGAAATCAGATCAAACGTCTCACACCTATAGTTCATTGGCCAGAATGCAACTAAAAGCACGCCAGGGAGTGTAATGCAGGATTTGATGGATGTTTTTTATGCAGAAAGATGGGACACATGGCTTGAGATTTTCTGAAATCACCTACAGAAAATGTTGATCAGTAGATAAGCTTATCAACACATGGCTTGAGACTCACCTAAAGAAAAGGCGAGGATAATCAAGCCAATCAAGGCAAAAGAAAGCAGATCAAAAGTCTCATACCTGTAGTTTAGTGCCCCAAATGTAACCAAAAGCACGCTAGGGAGGGAGTGTATGGCCAGATCTGATCGATGTTTTTGAAGCAGAGAGATGGGACACATGGCTTGAGATTGTCCAAAAGTGCCTCTGGTAAATGTTGATTAGAAAAGAATTGCATCTAGAGTGTTTGCAATGATTGACGCAAATGAGACAGATCGGCCCGCAACAATGGCATGTACGCTTATCATTGAGGGTGTTTGTGCTTTCTCACTGCTAGACTCAAGAGCCACTCACTCATTTATATCTGTAGTGTTTTCTAAAAAACTAAACCGAGTACTTGAGGTGGCCGAGTAGATTTTTGATGTGATGCTACTGTCGGGTGATCAGTTACACTTGGATAGAGTTTTGTTAGAGTGTGAAGTCCAAGTTGGCAATCGTAATTTGGGCACCAATTTTATTTTAATAGAGATGAATGAATAGTAAGTTATGTCGGGAATGGACTGACTTTTTTTACATTTTGCAACCATAAACTATCAAACGAGACTAGTCAATTTTTAACCTTCTAATGAAGAAGCATATTCATTACAAGCAGTGAAAAATAAATAAAAAAATATCTATTGTATCAGCTATAAGGGCACAATGATTATTGAATAGTGGTTGTGTGAGATTTCTTGCTAGTATTGTAGATTTTCAGAAGAAATCTGATTTAAAACTACAGGATATCCCAGTGGTTTAGGAATTTTCAAAATTATTCTTAGATGATTTACCGAGACTATCCCCTGATCGTGGAATTGAATTTGTAGTGGATGTATATCCTATAGCAAAACTAGTATCAAAGAATTAGTATCGTATGGCTCTAGCTGAGTTAAAAGTGTTGAAGGTACAGTTGGAAGAATTGGTCAGCAAGGGGTTTATACGCCCTAGTTTCTCTCTATAGGGAGCTCTTGTAATGTTTGTTAAAAAAGGGACAGAACCCTATAGATGTGCATGAATTGAACAAGCTGACAGTGAAGAATAAGTCCTCATTGCCTAGGATTGATATCTATTTGATCAGTTGCAGAGTGTGTGAGTATTTTCTAAGATTGACTTGTGGTCAGGATATTATCTTATCAGTTAAAGGTGAAGGAGGAAGATATCCCAAAGACTGCATTGAAAACAAGGTACGGGCATTACGAGTTTCTCAAGATGTCATTTTGATTGACAAATGCTCCAGCTGCGTTTATGGATCTTATAAATAGTGTATTCCATGAATATCTTGATAAATTTATTATTTTGTTTATCGATGATATTATAGTGTATTCCAAGTCAGAGGATGAGCACAAAGAGCATTTGAGGATGGTGTTAAATAAGTTGAATCAACATCAATTATATGCTAAATTATGAAAATGTGAATTCTAGTTAGTTCAGGTGAATTTTTGGGTCACATGATTTCTAAAGATGGAATTTCAGTGGATCCAACAAAAGTGCAGGTTGTCGTGATTTGCCACAATTGAAGACTATAATGGAAGTACAATGTTTTTTTGGTCTAGCAAGTTACTACCAAAGATTTATCAAGTCTATAACAGTCCAAGATGAGCATCAAGTCTATAACAGACCAAGATGAGCTTCGGCACACAGAAATTGAAGTAATAGCAAATCTGACAGTGCAGTTAGTTGCCTCAATAGAGAGGCCGAATGCGTTAAACCAAATTGGTGAAGCTCAAAAGGAAGATTCAAGGTATAAGTAGTTTATAGCAGGATAGATGCCAAGCTCTCACAAATTTCATTGTTCAAAGGAAGGGATACTTAAGTTTTGTGATAGATGGTGTATTCCGCATAATGAGAAGTTGAGGAAAGATATATTTAAGGAATCTCATTCTTCAAAATTTTCCGTTCATCCATGGACAACAAAAATGTATCAGGATCTAAAGCAATGTTTCTGGTACCCGAAAATGAAAAATGATATTATGAAGTGTGTGGAATCGTGTGTAGTGTGCCAACAAGTGAAAGCAGAACATTTGAAACAAACGAGAATGTTAAAATCATTGGTTATTCTGGAATGGAAATGGGAGCACGTTTCTATGGATTTTGTTGTAGGATTGCCTAAGACAATTAAAGGCTATGATAGCATAAGGGTAATTATTGAACGGTTGACAAAGTTTGCTCATTTTTATTTCAGTAAAAGTAATTTTTTCCATGGAGCAATATACTGAGTTGTACCTGCAGCAAGTTATAAGATTTATGGAGTTCCAGTTTCCATAATATCATATCCAGATCTAAAATTTACGTCAAGATTTTGAAAGAGTTTAAATAAAGCTATGGGAAGACTAAGAGGACAATTCCAATTCTAGAGGATATATTATGTGCTTGCGTTACAGATTTTGAGAATGCATGGAGCAAGTTGTTACCGTTAGTAGAATTCTCGTATAACAATAGCTATAAACATTGTGAACTCCCGCTAGTAACAACTTTCATCCTCTGATGGATGGTAAGACTGAGAGGACTATTCCAATTCCTGAGGATATGTTACGTGCTTGTATTATGGATTTTGAGAATGCATGGAACAAGTTGTTACCGTTATTAGAATTCTCAT
This sequence comes from Begonia fuchsioides, assembly GCA_003255005.1. Lineage (NCBI taxonomy): Eukaryota > Viridiplantae > Streptophyta > Magnoliopsida > Cucurbitales > Begoniaceae > Begonia > Begonia fuchsioides. The sequence goes on from QAOC01033794.1 coordinate 50,447, forward strand.
ATAACAATGGCTATAAACATTGTGAACTCCCGCTAGTAACAACTTTCATCCTCTGACGAATGTTCAGACTGATAGAACTATTCCAATTCCTGAGGATATGTTATGTGCTTGTATTATGGATTTTGAGAATGCATGGAGCAAGTTGTTACCGTTAGTAGAATTCTCGTATAACAATAGCTATAAACATTGTGAACTCCCGCTAGTAACAACTTTCATCCTCTAACGGATAGTCAGACTGATAGGACTATTCCAATTCATGCGGATATGTTACGTGCTTGTCTTATGGATTTTGAGAATGCATGGAACAAGTTGTTACCGTTAGTCAAATTCTTGTATAGCAATAACTATAAACATTGTGAACTCCAGCTAGTAACAACTTTCATCCTCTGACGGGTGGTCAGACTGAGAGGACTATTCCAATTCCTTGAGGATATGTTACGTGCTTGTGTTATGGATTTGGAGAATACATGGAGCAAGTTGTTACCGTTAGTAGAATTCTTGTATAGCAATAGCTATAAATCATCTATTGGTATGGCTCCATTTGAAGCGTTGTAAAGAAGAAAGTGCAGATCTCCATCATTTTGGAGTATAGCAGATGAAACAAAAATCTATGGACCAGAAATGATCCGGCAAACAGTGGAATAGGTGAAAATTATACAGCAAAGATTGAGAACTGCTCAACGACGAAGAGCACTTGACTTTAGCGGAGGAGAACAAGTGTTTTTAAAAGTTTCACCGTTTAACTGAGAAATACCATTTGGGAGAAAAGGAAAGTTGGCACTAAGGTTTTTTGGGACATTTTCTATCTTAAAGAAAGTGGAAACCATGACGTATATGCTTCTACTACTAGAGTCATAAGCGGGAGTTCACAATGTTTTTCATGCGTCAATGTTAGAAAAATGCATTCTCGATCCATCTAAAGTGGTGAAAGTAGAGCAGATGTGACATGCCTTGACTTCATGAAAGCCAAAGAATGTGCACGGAAAAATTAGAGTATCACTCGGTCTTGTTGACTAAGTGATTTGTGTTACTTGGGACACGAAATTAAAGATGGTAATGATGAATAAAATGAAGATGGAGATGACAATATGAAATGAAATAACAACTCTTGGATATGACTCACCAAGATTTGTTATAAGAATATAAATGATGAATACCCTCAATTATGACTCACCGATCAGAATAAACAATCGAAGGTTGATCCGCTTGACTTATTGAATAATCTGTGAAAATCACACTAAACAACAATCACCCAATAAATAATTATTACAGATTGCAATGCCTTCTTTATATGGACTCCTAAAGGCATTAATTTGTGACTCTAAAGAAAAGATACAACTTTTGAAAAGAGACAACTCTTCAAAGTTACAGCTCTGTAAATAGGTATAAAAGAAAGACACAACTTTTAAAGAGAGATAACTCTTAAAAGACACAACTCTTACCGGGTTACAATGTTTCAAAAGTCACCAAATTGATATATTTTGGAAACATTGTAATCATATTATGACTCCAGCAAATGAAATATTACATAATAATAATATAACATGCTAATTAAAGACACATCTTTATCATTTAACTTCTGGGGTTGGTTCTTCAAGTAGATTCTAGCAACCTCTCGAGTGACTTATTCAAATAACTTCTTTAGCTAAGTCCCAATGTAGTAGATGCTTAGGAAGCTCCTTGGGGATAATTGAAAGGTTCATCTCCATGTTATGTCCATATACTTTGCTGCAAAATGAACAAGTTTGTTAGTTAAATACTTGGCTCTTGACCGTGTAATTGCCCCTTAAGTCACATCAGGCAACATTATTTGTGGACAAAACAATTCATTATTCATTATGACCATGAAAGTTTGAAGTATTTGAAGTCACAAACGAAATTACACAAATGGCAAGCAAAATATTATTGCTGATGCATTATCTCAAAGGTACATACTTTTAACTTCCTTACAATCTTAATTGCTTGGATTTGAATTAGTTAAAGAACTATATGAAGTAGATTTTGATTTTGGTGAAATTTTGAAATTATATGTAAAGATTGCATATTTAGATTATTATAGACATGATGGTTGTTTTTTTAAAAAAAGATAAACTTCGTGTTCTCAAATGTTCCTTGAGAGAACTATTTGTTAGGAAAACCCATGCGGGAGGATTAATGAGACATTTTGGAGTGAGCAAAACCTAACAGTTTTATGTGAGCACTTTTATTGGCTGAAAATGAGACATGAAGTGGAAATAATTTATGATAAATGTATCGAGCGTAGGAAAGCTAAATAAAAAATCAAACCACGTGGAAAGTATATTTCTCTTCGAGTTCCTAGTCAACCTTGGATTGATATTTCATATCCAAGAGTTGTTATTTCATATTATGACTCCAGCAAATGAAACATTACATAATAATAATATAACATGCTAATTAAAGACACATCTTTATTATTCAACTTCTTGGTTGCTTCTTCAAGTAGATTCTAGCGACCTTTCGAGTGTCTTATTTAAGTAACTTCTTTAGCTAAATCACAATGTAGTACATGCTTAGGAAGCTCCATGTCCATAATTGAAGGGTTCGTCTCCATATTATGCTCCACATACTTTGCTGCAAAATGAGCAAGTTTGTTAGTTAAAGTCTTGGCTCTTGACTGTGTAATTGCACTTTGAGGCACATCATCCTCCTTAGGTGTTTGATGATTCGCCCTCAAATCCAAAAGGTTGTTCTCCTCCAAATCTTTGTCATCCTCCTCACAAGGTGATAGATCTTGCACACTGAAAGTTGCTGAAACTCCATACTCACCTGATAACTCAATCTCATAAGCATTATTATTAATTAGTTCCAAAACCTTGAATGGACCATCGGCTCTTGGAAGCAACTTAGATCTTTGTTGTTTAGGAAATTTTTCCTTGCGTATGTGTAACCAAACCAAATCTCCTAAAAAATAATCTCCTTGCGGCCTTTGTTTGCTTGTGACACATATGACACATTCTTGTTCTCGATTTTTCTTGTTACTTCTTGGTACAAGGCTCTCACTTGCTCAACCCTCTTTGCTCCATCAAAATTTGTAACTTGTTTGATAGGGATTGAAATTAAATTTAGTGGAGTTAAAGTGTTGAAACAATATACTACCTCAAATGTTGTTTGTTGTGTAGATCCATGCACACTTTGATTGTACGCAAACTTGACTTAGGGTGATTGTTAGTCCCAATTCATAAGCCTTTTGCCAATTACACTTCTTAGTAATGCTCCCAAAATTGATTGTGTACCTCGGTGAGGTATAAATAAGAGCCAAGTACCAATCTTTCCCCACAACTTCTTCCAAAAAGGACTCAAAAACTTTATGTCGCGATCCGAGACAATTGATTTAGGAATGTCGTGCAATCTCACCACTTCTTTGAAAATAAGATCAGCGACGTGAGAAGAATCATTTGTTTTAGAGCAAGGAATAAAATGAACCATCTTGGAGAATCGGTCAACTACTACTAGAATTGAATCTTTTCCCCTAGCTGTTCATTGTAGGCCAAGTACAAAGTCCATAGAGACTTCTTCCCAAGGATGATTTAGGGCGTTAGGCCTTATTCTTAGGGCTTAGGAGAGCCGACATTCAAGTCAGGCATTGATCCAGCTCGCTCAGATTGCTACAATGTCAAGCAAAGCCAAGCTTGAGCCTAGTAGGTGAGCCATGCTTGAACTCGACCTTCGGGCTTGAGAGCTCCAGCGAGCAAGCCAGACTTGAAAACCCCAAGCCTTGCGAGCAAGATTCCCCTCTCTCCCTAACTCGAAGCTTTGGCCTCACCTTGCATAGTCGGCTATCGTCATCCTTTGCTGCCGTCATCCCTTCGAAGCTTCCCATCTTTGTATCGTCTAAGTTGCCTATCATCATCATCTTTGTCGCCGTCCCTTATTGTCGCTTGTTCCTTATCACCGACACTTACCCTCGTCGCCGACACTCGCCCTTGTCGCTGACACTTGCCCTTGTCCCTCGCTCTTGCCGTTATTAGCTTGTCGCTGTCGCTAGGGAAGGGCTCGGGTTTCGGGTGGGCTGCTCCCCTCCCCTGTACACCAATGTACAAGTTAAGTGTTTTTACGATATCAAATTGTTATATTAGAAATTTGTTTAAAGTGATACATGCTGAATTAGGAGTAGGAAAGGAAGGCAAATCTTAGTATGACACATGTCACCATAGGTTTAGTACCAAATCGTGATTAAGACATAATTAGTGAAAATTATGGGTGATTAAGGTTTACTAATCATGATTAATTAAGTTAACTCTGCGAATTAGCTTTTAAATAATGTGGATTAATTAGGTAAACTATGTATGATTTAAAGGATGATAATTGAGGTATTTTAGCAATTAATAGAGCATGTAATGGTAAAATGGTAAAAGTAAATGGATAAATTTTAAAAAATAGTAATTTCACCCCATTTATCATCTACAAATATTGGGGGATGGCTGATGATCAGTCATTTTTGTTGTGAAGAGAGAGAAGAGGTGAAAGAGAGGGACAACTTTACAGAAAAGGGTTTAGAGGGACAAAGCAAAAGTTGAAGGGGAAGAAGCTGAAGTTGGCCTCCAATCCTTTGAGGAGAAGTGTTCCACTCATCAAGAGGAATCTATTGAGCTGAAAATCAAGAGGTATGACCTTAGGTTACGTGGTTTAGAGGAATCTATTAACCGAGAATTATGTGATTATCAATGACTTTGTAGGTTTGTTATGAGTGACACGAAAATTAAAATTTTTGCTCCATTTTTCTATTTATTGGTTAACCTATCATGTTGGAATATCATATACATGTTTATGAATGATGGAAATTTTGAATTAGTAGAGGTTGTGAATATTTTATCAAAGTTATCACAAAATTGTCAATTTTGTACAAATGAAGATTTCATATCTAAAACCAATGATAGAATAATCCCATGCCCTAGATGTTTTTTCACTTTCAATTCGACACCTTGAGTGAATTAAGGGCTTTAGAATCATAGTATTTCATGGTGTATAGAGAAAGTTATGATATTTTGAATTTATCACAGAATAGGACATTGATTCCAAAAATTGTGAATGATATGAGGTTATTGAGGATAAGGTGATTCACGAAAGTACCTACTACTAGAAAGACTTGCTATGGATAGATAAGATATATAGTATTGTGTGTGTTTTGCCCTTATTGGGTCTACATCATAGAACAATAGAACTTTGCTGTTGTTCTATGCTTTACATGTTAAGATAAGATACACGTATGAAATGATGTAGAAAAGCATGGTTTGGTTTATAATATGATGGATCGTTGTTTTAAGGTTATGACTATCACTTAAATTTCTTGACACTTTCATACCACGAACATCTCATGCATCATGTTTTATAGAAAAGTACAAACTATTTACATGCATGAGATTTCATATGAAACATACTATGAAAATGGTTTTTTTGGGATGAGCTAGAAATACAATGAAAGAAAAATATAAAAGAAAGAAAGATAAAGGTACGTAAATGTCATTGTAAAGGGGTTTGAGTTGGTAGTCTATATAGGTGGTCTCAAGTATGTGGTCTCTCAACCCTTGGAATCGAGTTGGCTGTCCCCTTAGGTGGACTCAAGTTTGTGGTCTCTCATTCATTGCCAGGAAGCCCTAATGATAAGAAAGGATAGAAATTAAAGGAGTGAGAGACTGAGAATAAAACAAAAAGAAAAGTTTTACTCATGCAAATCATGTACATGTTCATGCATATCATATACTACTTGTTGAGTCTTATACTCAAAGATGAGTTTTATGATTTATGTAAGGAAGACGTACACTAAGAGGTGTACAAGATGGATCGCTTAGTTCATGGGAGTGGTTAATTCTGTTTGAGCAGATTTTGATTCGTGGCCAATGATTTTCAAGAATCGTAAATAATGGTTACGAAAAGAAGTTTTCAACTTTGTACATATAACTTGTAAATAGTTTAAGAAACTTAACATGTTGTAAATATATTCCAAGTAACTTTAGTTTTCATGTATGCCTTGAACAATTTTTACTAGAAAATGTTTTCTGCTGCAAGTAAAAAAACAAAGAACACATTTTGAGCTAGAAAAGACGTTAAAAACTTTTGGTATCGGAGCCCAAGTCAAAATTGTTTGTGCAGACAGCTTAATAGCACAACTACCACCATGAACGAGCTCCAAGATTAGTAATTTTTTCTTATTAGAAGTGAATAAGCATTTGTTTATACATCATTGCTCGATGTAGGATAAGTAAAAAATGGGAAGAGGAAATCCCGCAAAGAGATGAGGTCGTTAATCGACTGTTAGATTTTGTTCATCGCCAATTTCAACAATTGGAAAAAAAATGGCTCTAGAAGAACAATCGAATCCCCGTTTGGTTGGGTTGAGAGATCTTAGTTGTGAAAGGTTTCATCGCATACACCCTCCAAGTTTTGATGGCCAATCATCAGACCTAGCATATGCTGAAGAGTGAGGTCATACTGTTGAAAATATGTTTGATTATGCTAAAAATGAGGATCGGGAGAAAGTTAGTTGTGCAACATATATGTTAAGAAAAGATGCACAATATTGGTTGGACACCGTAAAGGCCACCAATAATGTTTGAACGATGACATAAGAGCAATTTAAAGAAGTGTTTTACGAGAATTATTTTAGTCACACAGTCAGAATGAAAAAATTAGTGAAGTTTGTACAACTACGTCAAACTGGATGTGTTATGAATATGTATGGAAATTCAAGCCCCTGCCTTATTTTGCTAGCAATTTGGTTAGCAAGGCCTAGAAGCTAAACTTTAAATGGGTGTAAAAATTTTAGGTACGCATGAATTATCGTACTTATCAGTAGTAACTAAAACATTTGAAGTAGAAGAAGCCGAGTCTAAATTTCAACAACGTCGAGAAAATGTTCAGAAATTTTGCTCTGATTGGCAGTCATCTAGAGATAAGAGATGACAGACTTCGACGAAAGGTAAAAGACAAGGAGAAGAATTACAAAACCAAGGTAGAGAAAAAAAATTTAGAAGTCTTCTCAACCACAAAAATGGCCAAAAGGTAAAAGGGTACATTCAGGAGAATGCTTGAAAGTCACTAGACAATGTTATAGATGCAAGCAATCAGGGCACATCTCCAAGTTTTGCCCGATGCTGGACAAAGAGAAACCAAAGGTGACACCGCGTATTTTGGCAATGCTAGAGCCAGAAGAGGCAGATCAATCTGCAGTTGTGTCAGTTACCATTTGATAGCTTAAAAAAACTTAACTTGTACACTAGTATTACATCCCCCTTGGCTTTCTCCCTCTCGCTTTCTATCTCTCTCTCACTAAGCAACAGCATGAACGGTCACGTGACCGTTGGATTGATCCAACGATTTAAAATCTAGCTGTTGGATCATCCAACGGTCTAAAATCTAGCCATTGGATAATCCAACGACTAGATTTTGGGGTATTATAAAAGGGCGTAAGGGTGTTAAATTTTTTTATCAATTTTTCTCAAATTCTCTCAATCTCTCACACTCTCAATCTCACTTTACCTAGCAATTTTTTTGCATATTTTATTTTTATTCAAACAATTAGCAATCACTCATCGAGGTGTGCGTACAGTTAATTTATGAAGTTATCGGTAATGTTAATGTGTTTTGTGAACTTATTTCTTTTTCAAAATTTTGTAGAACTCGCAGTTGTGGAATTACAAATATTTAATACTACATACAACTTATCTTGAGTAATTGGTGAATGGTATTAATTTAAAATTTTATTTGTTATAATTTATATAAATGTGGATGCACATTACTTACAATTTGAATCATTTCCTTATGATGATGTTCAAGAAATTAGATCTAGTAATCCTGCATTTTCAATGGTCACATATCCACACATGCATCCACATATTTTTCAAAATCTAAAAAATCTAAAATGTTGGATATTTGGAAATATTTTGAATTAAAAGAAATACAAATAGCGAGAAATTAGAAAAAAAGGCGTACTGCAAATACTATGCAAAAAAAAATCCATACGAATATACCACTAGCACTATTGCTCGACATTGTGAAAATGTCACTTATACGAGAAAACGAGAGATCGTACCAATTACAAAAAGGGCTTGTGGTGGATTTTGTGTATTCACACGAAAGATCACGACAAGATGCTGGAAAATATGTAGCACAAAAGAAGTCCTGCTATCAATGTTTGATAGCAAAGTCATTGAACAATTTATGAGAGAATATGTTAACCCTAGTTTTAGATTAATTCCTCATAGTACGTTGCAAGATAACATCATTAAAATGTACACTAATATAAAAAATGAGTTAATTGCTTTATTTTCTCATGCACTTATTGTGTAAATTTCTATTACTTCCGACTTATAGAGTCCACTTAATGCACTCAGATATATAGTCATCACTTCTCATTGATGAGAAATTGCTATTTCATAAAATAATGTTAGGATTTCGTAGTTGTGAATATCCTCATATTGGAATAATTATGTATCGATACATTATGGCCATTTTACAAGAATATAATATTAGAAATAGAATTTTTAGTATTACTTTAGATAATGCTTCCGCTAATGATGTCACGCCATGTGGCGTACCATTTATTAAACTTTGCTTTTCATAACAAGATGGTAAAATTTTTGTTTTCGATCATGCATTTGTAAAACATAGCAGTGGAAGACTTCAAAACACATTTATAATTAAAATATCTTTAGAGGAATACATGATTTGCATGATCTTTCTAAAATACATTATGATCAAAATCCTCCCGTTCATTGCTTGGACAACATCGTTCTAATAGCCTGGCCACGGTCATGGGAGCACTACGTCAACTTAACGTTAGCATCACCTTTACCACAAAGTTCATCTATGAGCCTAGTGCTCAATATGTAAAGCATGAAATGCAGGAATGCAAACGTGTTATGAATTTGTAAAAAAATTTATTTTCTTTACTTTAATTTCCATGCATCATTATCATTGGTGCTTCTTGGGAAGGAACGAGAGACCACAAACTTGAGTCCACCTAAGGGGATAGCCAACTCAATTCCAAGGGTTAAGAGACCACAAACTTGAGTCAACCTAAAGGGATAGCCAAATCAAACTTCTTCCCAATCACATTTACATAACTTTCTCTTTCTTTCTTTTATCTTCATCTTTCGTTGGTCATTCGAGCTCAACCTGAAATAACCATTTTCATATTCTGTTTCATATGAAATATCATACATGTAAATAGTTCATAAGATTCTTCAAAACATGATGCATGAGATGCTCATGAACATAGATAGTATGAATGTACCAAGCACATCATTAACATGTCTAACATAAACATAACAATTCATCACATCATAGTAGAGATCAATTCCAATCACGTTTTGTAAGCTAAAAAACATGACATTCATAAATCATTCAGGATGAACACTTCAAAACATATCTTTGAGCTAAATACCATCATTCAACATGTTCTATCTAATCATTAAACAATTGATGTCATAAGAAACAAGCATAAACCTAACACTTTATGGTGTAGGTCCAAGAAGGCAAAGCACAAACATAGCATTACTTACCTTAGGTCTTTAGCAATTAGGAAACACATAATCAATGCCTTTTAATCACTTCATAACCTATAAATAAAATATCTATTAATCGTAATATTGTTCATTGTTTTGCAGCAACTTCAAAGTAACATAACATATGATATACAACTCCAAACGTCTTCATTTTAAAGCTCAAATCTCGAACAAGGTGTTTGTAACACCCTTACTCTTTGTGTATGGTACAATCATCTTGTGATTTAGTTTTGATGGTACGGTAAATTAGAAGTTGTGATTGATGAAGGGAAAAAAATTGTTATGTGTATGAAGGGTTTGAAGGAAAGTTAGAATAAATAAAACTCTCAATCATAAGATTAACCTAAGTTAATTAGTGATTATTAGAATGGACACATCCTACTTGAATGGACACCTACTACTTGAATGGACAACTCATGCTTTCTTCTACCTCCACCTTAATTCTCTGTCTAAAAATAATACAAATCAAAATGTTATTATTAAAGTTAAATAAATATCATTGGTGAATTTGGGGAGCAGCTTAAGTGGAGTGGAATGAGGAGAAAACACCTCATGCTTTCTCCACCTCCTCCTTAGCTTTTTATGAAGAGGGTTTCCAATCAGATGAGGAAAACCACGAAATTCATCTCCTTCTCTCAAGTTCTCTCTAGTTTTGTAGGAGAAAAGTGAAGATTTGAGGATAGTTGAAGTGTGTGAGCGTATTTAGTGCATAAAATTGAGATTTAGTGCACTATTGAAGCAAGTAAAGAGGTGACACGCTCGGGGATAGGAGAGGTGTGGGGAGAATAGAGGACAAATGAAAATTAGCAATCTGCCGAGAACAAAGAAGGTTGGCAGAAACAAGGGAGGAAATTGGTTAAGGCCACAAATATACACGTGCGTTTGGGCTAATATTTGGTGGACTTAAACTTTAAGGGACGGTCTGGGCTTGGTCCAAAATTCAGAGTGATTACACGTGTAGAACTTAAAATGGCACGGGTCTACTTTCTGTCACACAAACAGACAAACCAGCTTTGACAGAATAGAGGTATGAGAAAGACCTCTGCACAACTCCCAATGTAGGAAGTTTGGAAACGTGAAAATTGGCAGAAATCAACTTCAAGAAAAGGGGAGGGAAACTGCAATTGGTTTGGGGAAAAACGCACCGGTTGATTAAACGATATGAGAGATTGAAAATCAGTCGATAGTATGGTCAGACTTCAGGCACTCGGGTGAAAGACAGTGGAAGGATGAACGCACAACTCCTAAATGGAAGAAACAAGGGACACAATGAAAGACAAAATATTTTAAGACACGAAGGAGGAATTCACAGACCAAATTTCATAAAATTAGCACACGGAAAACACTAGTTGGCACGGGGGTGGCTTTTGATGCACAAAATCCACTTGGTAAGGAAACCACAACAACAATAAACACCAAACAGCAAAAGATCCAAAAACAAATGGGATGGAGTGAGGGCTATGGGACTTCAAAGCTTGCCTTAATCCTAATCAAGTGAGGAGGAAGGTTGGAGCAAAGGCTTAGTGATCCTAGCTAAATCACCAACACCAAGACAACAAAGAAGATTGGATATTACTCACCAAAATCCCTTGAAGCCGTGAGAAAAGTGGGTTGAGAGCTTCAAAGCTACTTCAATTTTTCCAAATCTTTTCTAATCTCCAAATACTGAGAAAGGAAGGGTAAAAACCCTCCTTACCACGAGCTACAAAAGGCATATGATTATCACCTATAATCCTAAGGGGTAAACCAACAACAAGGTATGGTAAATGGGGCCCACGCTTGACTTTCATCATCAACAAGAGTGATGGTCACTATTGGAAGGTAAAACCCATCCCCTAATGTAACATCCCTTTTTTTTTATTTGTATAAATCTTTTTCTTGAAAACACAGCGGAAGTCATTAAGTAAATAGCAAACTCATTGTTACCATAATTCAAAACGCATTTCCAAAACGTGCTTATTCATACTTAGGGTTAGTTTACAGATGTAATTAACATTTCACAAAACACATATTAAAACATAGTACTTTCAAAATACATCAAAAACTTCTCTCTTTCGTTCATTCTCACGGGTCATCGCTTAACAATGCATGCACGGCCCGAGCAAACCTCCTCCACAGCATCACATCATGTGGTGAAAACTAAGTTCTTCACCTTCGTTTTCATCACCTACATCACAAAGCTTATTCTAATGAGCTTAAGGCTCAGTAAGAAATCGTATAAAGTGACATGCGTAACATGAGCGTGGTTTTGTAAAACATGCATATTCATTTTGTTATTTATTGCGTTATTCTTGCTTATAGATCCAGTTTTCCACCTCGTGGTTCTACCCGGTCCTCGTGACCGAGCTTTCCACCTCGTGGTTCTACCAGTTATTTACATGTTCGGCTTTCCACCTCGTAGTTCTACTTGGTCCTCGTGACCGAGCTTTCCACCTCGTGGTTCTACCTCATTCATTCGTTACGTACATTCATGCATAGAACTTTGAGGATTTTCAGAACGAGAGTTAGCACCAACGGGTTCCTCCCATCCCACCCTCGCCATTCAGTTGGGTGACGTTTGAAAACATGCATGGAAAACATTTTCGTTCTTTTCGTAAATCATGATGTATGAAAATGGCATACGTGCACAATGTGACATTCATAACATAAACATAAAGTATGCATAAAATATCTACCAATCAACATAAACGATAATTGTTAACTCTTAAGTATACTTAACATAAACTTACTCATTACTTTACTTAAACCTAGCAACCATCAAACAATGTCAAACAAACACCAATCAAACCCAAACACTTGAGCCGGTGCACGGTGCGACACACCCTAAAACAGAGTATTCTTATTCTACCTATCCATAACCATAACTAATTCGCGTTCACTTTGATCTGTTTCTAATTATACAACCTTAATCCTACTCTTTGTGATGTAGTCCCTGAAGGGCCAAAGACATGCAAGATTCACTTACTTGGATTCCAAGCTGAAAAATACTCCTTATTTCCTTCACTTTCTTTACTTGATTTCAAACAACCTTTAATATCACAAATGTGCTTACATTAGAATTTCCCGAATTTAGCCTGTTTTTCTTCCAAATTACAACAACCGTAACTTAAGTTATAAAACTCCAATTCTTATGAATAAGTAACCAAAATCACCCTTAAGGTGTCTAATACAATTCATTAGAAGACTTTAAATTCAATTTCGTAATAAAAAATCTTGTAAAATCTGTATCTTTAAAATCGGACATATTAATCCTGCTTTTGTGTGGACATGGTAACACCTTGTTTTCATGCCATTTCCATTAATCAAAACCATACTCGAACTCTTATAACTTCAATATAGGGTATAGAAGAACACTTAAATCAACCAACATCATACCTTAGCCCTATCTTCGTGCTCCTCCTTGTTATTTAAACTCACAAAACACACTCGATTTGCCCTCTCACACTAATCTTCCAACTTCAGCTTCAACCTTATGTTTCCCTTCATACAAAACTTGAGAGAATTTAAGGAATATAATGAGAATTTCGTGCATCAAATGCCAGCTGAAGGTGAAGAAGCAAATATGAGGTGAAGAGGCAAGCATGAGGTGAAGAGGCAAGCATGAGGTGGAGGACAAGCATGAGGAGGAGGGCAAGCATGAGGTGGAGAGGCAAGCATGAGGTGGAGGGGCAAGCATGAGGTGGAGGGCAAGCATGAGGTGGAGGACAAGCATGAGGTGGAGAGGCAAGCATGAGGTGGAGGGTAAGCATGAGGTGTTTTTACCAAATTTTCTTCTGCAACACTTAACTCACTTGTCACATACTCTAATCTTATTTCTTATTTCTTAAAGCATTCCTTTCAAAGGTGTATTTTAAGACACTACCAACAATACTTCATGATATAATTATCAAGATTTAACAACGTAATTTATATTTATAATAACTAAGGTACTTAAATGGCTCGGGTGTTACACCTAAGGCTTCCTAAGGATCTCCCACTTTTAGCCACGTAATTAACTTACAACAAAAAAAAGAGTAAGGAGCTTGCATGGTTTTCTACGAAAAACCAAAAACCTAATAGATGGGCCAAACCAATGATGGAATGTCCATAATCAAATGGACTTGAACACTTGTATCTTTTGGGCTAATGGTTGGGCACTTCCATGGGCTGCTAGCTGCTGCTCCCATGAAGGACAAAGATGAAATTCAGCCTTCCTTTCCGTTGGGGCCAAACATGGCCATGGATTAGCCACCATGGGTTGGATGCTCTTGGGCCGCTCCATCTTCTGGAGGCCTTTGTAATGGCGATCGTTGGCTGAGGAGATGTTGTCCAAAGTTTATGCTCTGACCCATGCTGAAAACCTTAAGATGTGGGCCACATTTTTGTAGAAGCACGTTTGTCCAAAACAGGTCCGGAAGGTGGTCGAAACGGCTGCACAAGCCTCAAAGGTCAGCTCGGGCCGAAACCAGAAATGTTGTTTTCATCACCATGGATGTTTTGATCACCCTTCCATGCCACGGGTACACTAAGTACCCTTACATGTGTAAAAATTTAAGCTACTAATTATCCTCCTAATTATTACATAAAACTAACTAAATTATTACACAAAGTTTTCAAAAGGAAAACATGCTTTCCCCTACATGTTTTGGTCATTTGGGGCCACCTTAATGTGCCACCCTTGAACTCCTCTTCCTTCATCAAGTGTGGTTGGCCCATGAAATGCATCAACCCAACTTGACAACTAGGGCTCACCATGCCCTTCATCTTTGGCTTCTTGATTAAACCTTTATAAAACAAGCTTCCTACAAAATCAACAAACTCATTAGAAAATAGTTTGCTTCCGCTTCTAGATGTGCTAATCCGTGGCACATCAAGAGGAAAACAATGAAGCCACAAATTTGGAAACTTTGGTGCAAGTTTTTTTCCTCTAAGGTATCAATTCTTACCCTATATTGATATCTAAGTGCTTGGGTTGGTTCAGAATTGTTGCATGTGCATGGATTTTAAAGTTGTATCAAGATTTTCTAATTTCGGATAAATCTGCACAGATTTAGAATTTGAATTGTTACAAGGTTTTCGAGTTGTAATTTGAGTTTACTCTCTTCAGATGACTTAAATTAGACATCTTCAAAAAGATTATGACACTTGATTCATTGTAATTGGACTTGTGTATCTCAAGTTTTAGTTGTTGGAAGTTACTGCAAAATATGGTATATCCGAGATTGCTCACTCAATTTTCTTTTATGTATTAAGCTTACTAAGTGATAAGTGTTGAAGATTAAGGGATTAAGTGATCAACTTAAAGCTAAGGACTTCAAGTAAGTAACTCTGAATGTCTTCGGCCCAATTGGGACTATACCAAAGAGTAGACTTTATGGATTATGATTTGAATTGATTAGGTGCTAGATTAAGTATGGATAATATTCTGTTGTGGTGTATTTCACAATACACCGACCCAAACTCTTGGGATTCTTTGTGTGCTTGTTTGCAATTGTTTGATGATTCATATGTTAAGTTAAATTTAATATTATTATTATAGGTTATATGAATGTTGTATGTCATGCATATGTACAATTGATCATGCATCATGTTTTATGAAAAGAACAAAAATGTTTTACATGCATGGTTTTCATAATGATTCAACCGGATATTGTAGAGAGAGTAGAGTAAGGCTGTCTCAAGGGAGGCCATATGGTGCCAATCCTCTATTCCGTAATCTTCAATATTCGATATATAAAGCATGTAAGTATCAAGCTATGGGTGGGATGGAATGAGCTGTCTTACGGATCGGACCATATGGTGCTCATGAACTACTCTAAATGGGCCAAATGGTGTTCATTGAGCTGCCGGTGAAGAAGACAAAATAATGCTTTTCCCTCCCTGTACGTTGTGACACCCACACCAAAGTAAAAGTATCAAGAAATCAAATGAAACAAAAATGGAACATGTTTTAAGAAATTCATATTAATGTAGGCATTAAGGAATCATGTATGGTTATTTACTAAGTCTTAAGCTCATTATATTAAGCTTTGTATGGTAGGTGATGAGATTAGTGGTGAGGAGGTTTTTCCTTATCATTGATACAACGTAGTGGATGAGGTATAGCCGGTGCAGATGCTTCGATCGTTAAGTGACGACCTGTGGGAGATGTATTTTGATGTTTAGTGCTTTGAAAAAAAATGTTTTGAAATGTCTAATGTTTAAAAGAGATTGATAATACATATTTATCAAAGTTTGTAAATTAACCTTATGTTTTGATCGAATACAATGTTTGATTAAGAAATTTTATATGGTTAATTTGTGTTCTTATGGAATGGATTTAACTATCATTAAGTTTTCCGCTATAGCTTTTATAAAATGTGTTAAAATAGTATTTTCTTATGCACAAAAAGAAAGTATGAAAATGAGATGTGACAGTGTCTATTTTAACGTGGTAAAAGGCCTTGGCAAGAGGATTAGTCTAACTAAAGTATTGAATACAAATCTCAAAACTGGAAAGATTTTACAATTTTTAACCACTTTTGTATAACATGAAGAAATATGAACTACTTCATTTAATCTTTCATATATATCCACACCTAAGCAATTAGAAGGTGAACAATAAACCATAAATTCCAAATTTCGTGCACATTAAATTACTAATTACCATACATTCTTTAATACTCCAAAATCACAATTATTCTCTAACCAATCATACTATTAACCATGATTAATCTGTACAACGTATAAAATGATTCTTACCACAAGATTAATAGCTTAATATATTCCTCTTGATGAGATGAACATTTCTTCTCAAGGAATTGGAGGCCAAATATCTCTCCTTCACCTTTAATTTTCACTTTTTCCCTCTAAAACCCTTTCTCCATTTTGCTTCTTCTCTCCCTTTCTCTCAATACAGCAACGAAAATGGCTGATCCTCAGCCATTTCTCACATTTTGCAAATAGATTTTAGGGTGAATTTACATTTTAGTCAAACTTATCCTTTTAGGTTTACCATTTTATCCTTGTATGTCTCTTTAATTGCTAAAATACTTCAATTATCATCATTTAATCATACATACTTTAATTAAATAATCTAGATTAGTACTAAGCTAATTCTTAAGATTAACTTAATTAATCATGATTATTAAACCTTGATTACCCTTTAATCACTCACAAATTACACCTTAATCAAAATTAGTAAATAATCTAATAGTGACATGTGGCATTTTCTTATTGCTTCACTAATTTAACTTATAAAATCACAATTTAAATCTAATAATATGCTTTGATTAAATTTTATTCAAATTATATCATTGATTAAGGAAGAAACATAAGGTGTGACATATCCTTAAAGCATCAAGTCTAATTTCACTCAATATCATGTTTATGCTAATTCTCTAGCCATAGCTTTTTCATCTTTCACATTTCATTAATTATCTTAAAAGTGAACAATTTTCTTTTTGGGAATTAAAAATGATGTTTGTGTTTTTCAATTTAAAAGATTATTTTAATTTAATAGTTTTCAATCTTCGCTTATTCATATGAGTTGCGTTTAATAATGGCCATTTTACAAGAATATAGTATTAGAGATAGAATTTTTAGTATTAATTTAGATAATGCTTCCACTAATGATATTTGTGTTTTGCAATTTAAAAGATTATTTCAATTTAACAGTTGTTAATCTTCGTTTTTTCATATGCATTGCCTTTGTTATATTTTAAATTTAATTGTTAAAGATTGCATATAATTTATTTCCCCACATATTGACACAATTGAAAGTGTAATTTCTTTTATTACTTCCTTCTAAAACCTAATAACATGAGTATAAAGAATTTTATAAAACAGCTAATCTCTGATCTAGAAAATTAAAAATGCATATATTAACAAGGTGAAATTTAACTTATTTAATATTAGAAAATGTTAAGCCCTATTGGAATGTCATTTGCGATTTTATTAGTAAAAATTACAAGGTATTACTCTAGATAGTTTTAGTTATGATATGACTAATTTATTTCTTAATTTTTTGAAACTAGTTTTTGAAGCTACTAAAGAATATTTGGAAATTTATTACCAGATTACGCATCTTGTTCTTTCTGTATTTGTAAACTTAAACGGTACTTTGGAGAGATATAAAAAAAGTAGACAAATTTCATGAAATCGTTAAAAAAATGTAAACAAAATTTAAAAGTATTGGCTTTACATACCCAACATTTTTTATTTGCTTGCATTATGCATCCTAGATATAAAATTAAATATTTTAAATTGATGCTTAATACAATTGCTGGTAACTTAGGGCTATTGTTTGTAGTTTTGTTAAATTTATTAAAAACAATCTTTCTAATTTGTTTGTTTTTTACAAACATAATTATAGTACTTCTCGTTCATTTTCTCCGTCTAATGTTGCATATAGTTCTAGTGGTAGTTCCTGTTTTGGACAATCACTAGATAGTATGGTTGTCATTGATGATGACACTAATAACGACGTTCATTCTTATGGTTTTGATAAGAATGATCCGATATTTATTTAGGCACGCGTTATCAATTTCCTCGTAATGATGAAATTATATTTGGGTTGATAGAAAAATAACGTAATCGTTTATCCGATTCTTTCTAAAATGGCATGCGATTTACTAACACCTCATATTTTCATTGTTGCTTACGAGTCTGTTTTTACTACAGGGGGCGAGTGTTAGACAATCAACGAGGAAATCTTGCACTGGATCTTGTGCCCTAAGCCCTAAAACCAAAGCAAGAAGCCCTAAGCCTTAAGCCTCAAGCCTTAAGCCTAGCCCTAAGCCTAAATCCCAAAGCCAAAAGCCCAAATCCAAAAGTCCTATGCCTTAAGTCGTAAGCACTAAGCCAAAAGTCAAAAGCCCTAAGCCAAAACGTCCTAACACTAAAGTTAAAGCAAAAAGCCCTAAACCCTTACCCCTAAACTCAAAGCCCTTAGCCCTAAGCCTTAAGTCCTAAGCAAGAAGCCCTAAGCCTTAAGCCTAAAAACCTATAAGCCCAAAGCCCTAAGTCTTAAATTTTAATCCCTAAACTCTAATAAATATAAACCCATAGCCTTAGGCCTAAAATTTTATCCTAATGTCCTTTGCCCTAAGACAAAAACCCAAAGCCCAAAGTTTAAAGATGATGAGAACCACAGGTATATCAAACCTAAGACTCTTCAACAATGCAGAAAAGATACTTGGATCGCCTTTGAATCAAGTACGAGGAAGTTGACCCCAATCAAACCTTGCCGGCAGAACCTAGTTACAAAACTAGGAGTTTGACCCATACCAAAATTGTCCATAAGAACCAAAGCTATCAAAAATTGATCTATTAAAAATGATCTTGATGAAGATTAAGTTCTTTGTAAAGAAACCAAAGAGAAAATTCTCTCCAAACACTCAAGGTAAATTAATCATAAAAGTTGTGTCTTTCACACGTGGATGCCTTTAAATAGGCTACACAATTTCTAAGTATGTTAACAATTAGAAAGATATTAGAAAAATAAAATATCTTTAGGAAGATTGTCAAATTTGCCAAAAGATTAATTTGTTGGTCAAGTAAAATTTGATTTACTTGCTTGTGAAGTAAAAGTTATTTTCTTGTGTCCTTGATCACCTTTCATGATATCAATATCTTCTTTAACACTTAACATAATAAGCATTTTGTTTTGATGTTGAATACATTCTTTCATTTGGATTTTTTCCACTAAACCACATAGCGCTTCATGCATTTTCTTGGTTCTTGACCTTGTCATTGGGCCTCTAATTCCTTGCAATTGGTCTTGTATCACCACTTGATCTGCATCATTCCCTCCTTCCACAAAAAGATTCATCCTCGAATCTCCTACATCATACAAAGATAAGTCACTAACATTGAAAATGTCACTTACATTACCATATTCACTTGGCAAATAAATTTTTTAAGCATTGTGGTTGATTTGCTCCAACACTTAAAAATGACAATCTCCTTGAGGTTGCAACTTATTTTTCCTTCTACTTGCAAATCTTTATTTTCTTAGGTGGTTCCAAACTCAATCTTCTTGCTCGAATACGAATTTTGTGCATCTTTTGTTTGCTTATCGCGCACAATGCTCCTACATCATACAAAGATAATTCACTAACATTGAAAGTGGCACTTACATTACCATATTCACTTGGCAAATCAATTTTGTAAGCATTGTTATTTATTCGGTCTAACACTTGAAAAAGACCATCTCGTCGAAGTTGCAACTTATTTTTCCTTCTAGTTGTAAATCTTTCTTTTCCTAGGTGAATCCAAACCTAATCTCCTAGCTCGAATACGACTTTTATGCGTCTTTTGTTTTCTTACCGCTCATAATGCTCATTTTTCTTTTTTATATTCTCCCTGACCTTTGTATGCAAATCCATAACGAATTCTGCCTTTTTCTTTCCATTAAAATTAAGAAACTCATTAGTAGGCAAGGGTAACATATCCATAGGAGTTAAAGGATTAAAAACATACACTTTGAGGTCATCCTTATCATCGAGCCACCTCAATTTGTAAGGGCTCGGATGAGCCATAGTTTCAAGCCCCGATTTTTCTACAAGATCACGAGAGGCTACATTAGTGCACTACCTCCATCAATAATAAGAGAACATACCTTTCCCTGATGAGGCATCTACTATGGAAGATAATCTCCCTTTGATCTTCACTTCAGGCATGAGAAGTCAATACCTGCCGAATCACCATAAGTACGAGACACTCTTGCACAAAACATGTCTCTACTTCATTTTCTTGGTCTTTTTCTATCTCTTCTACCGCTTTATCTTCACTTTCTACCTCATCAGTGCCCTCCCTTAGGGTCATTACCTTTTTGTTTAGGCATTGTGAAGCAATGCAACCTAAATCAAGACATTTGAAACATTTGATTTCCTGTGCTCTAGGTCGAATGTTCTCTACAAACGCCTTAACTTCTCCATTTGTCTTTGGAGGCGACGACTTGATAGATGTAGATTTATCTTCCTCCTTTGGTGGAAGTGTATAAGAATTGTTAGTTTACCGATTGAAAACACCCTTAGCTTTCCTCTTTACTTGCCGCTCCACTTTCATGGCAAGTTGTGCGGTATCATCCATTGAATGTAGTGGTTGCAACTCTACTATGTCTTTGATTTATTTATTTAAGCCTCTTAAAAACTTGGCTATAATTTGTTCTCCAGGTTCATTAAGATCGCATCTAATTCTAAGAGTTTCAAACTTGGTTAAATAATCTTCCACCAGAAGGTTAGCTTGTTTTAGTGATTGAAGTAGTAGAAAGAGCTCTTGCTTATAGTGGCTCGGAATAAATGTTCTTCTCATCAACATCTTTAAATCTCTCCAAGAGAGAACTTTATCATCACCTTCACGCCTTGTTTGAGCTCTTAAGCTATCCCACCAAAGACTAGCATAACCGGTTAGTTCCAATGAGACTAATCTTATTTTCATCTGTTTGGAATAATTATAACAATCAAAAATCTTATCAACTTTCTCAACTCAATCCAGAAATGTATTCCCATTGCAAGAACCATTAAAGGAATGAATTGATACCTTAATTTTTCTCATGTCCTCAGTATGTTTGAATTGCTCATGCATATCATAGTCTCCATCAGACTCATCGATAGCTGGACGTTTTGAAGCAAATAAGCCACCTCCAAGTTTTCTCTTTGGGGTCGGGGTTGGAGGAAGTCTCTTAGGGGGTGGATTAGCATCCAACCTTTGAAATAATAGCTCCAACTTAT
Source organism: Begonia fuchsioides (assembly GCA_003255005.1). NCBI lineage: Eukaryota > Viridiplantae > Streptophyta > Magnoliopsida > Cucurbitales > Begoniaceae > Begonia > Begonia fuchsioides. The sequence goes on from QAOC01033794.1 coordinate 71,664, forward strand.
TATTAATTTCTTCAATTTGTCCTTGGTAGCTAAATTGAGCTACCTCATGGATTGGTTTGGTTAAAGGGCTGTTTTGTTGCATGGTTTCTCGACTATTATGGTGTGAAGCTCCACTTCGAGTCATCATCACTTAATTGCACGTTTATCAAGATAACCAAAGTAAAAATGGAAGTGTGGGAAGGGATTTTGAGCTCGGATACCAAATGACAGGAAATTGGAATTGAAGGATAGTTAATTCATTTGTTCTCAGATTAAGGACAAATGAACTGGTTTTAGTGAAGGTTGGCAGATTTTATGGAGATCGAAATGTGTTTAGGGAGGAGGAATTTATTGCTGATTTTTGGAAATTTTGATGGAGGATAATGATCAAAAAATGGAGTCAAGAGCTAAATGGAACTTTCTACTAACCTATTTTCCTTGCAAGAATGATGGAAAGCAGCAAGAAAAACTCAACTTACTAGCTTACAAGTAAGCAAAATTTAAGGTTCTTCTTGGACGGCCGAATATGACTCACCGGAGTTCAATCAGAATGGAACTTAGGAAATGGATTCAAAAGAAATGCCAATGCACTTTAATTTTCAACAACACAAAGCTGCTTACAACCATCCTCAAGTGAGGTATTTATGGACTCTAGGTAGGCTGAAATTATAGCTACATTCAGTTGATTGAATCAACCCAAATTAAGTGAATACATTTAACTTGAAAAAAATAAAACTAAATTTTAGCAATTTGTTAGAAGCTAACTAACATCACATGGAGGAGAATAAACTTCCTCAACGTGAAGGGAGAGAGTTGGTTGCTAATCAAAAAGTAGAAACCCATAAAACCCATAAGAAACTCATAAAAACTCATGTCATACCTGATGCAGACATCAACCAAGATTTAAAAGAGATGAAGGAGGAAAGCAAAGCTATGACAGGGCCAATGACTCAGGCTCGGGCAAAGAAATTGAAAGATCAAATAAGTTTATACACTAAAGATTTTCTCAGCCGTCAGCCCGCACTCGATCCACCCACCATCAAGATGGAGTTTGTCACAATTATTGAAGTACACAAGTAATTAACTTGTATTAATATTTACATGTCAATATGTGAATTATGCTACAAGGAGCTGAGGTTGTAAACATGTACACACCTCACTCATTTGTGGTAGATAGGGTAGGTGGGAGTTTACAAGATTAGAAACATGTACACATCACTTGTTTTGGGTAGGTAGAGTATGAGGTAATGACTTGAACACCTCACACTTTTTGTAGGTATGCTATAGTATAAAAAGGAGGTGAACTTGTACATTTGGCACAACTTGAATTGAATGAAAGTGTTATCCTTTGTGAGAGATCTTCTCCCAATTAACAACCGTTGTTCGGTCTTTCACCGGTAAGTCCAGCAACGTTATTTTCTGACTTATCAAGCGGAATTCCTCTGTTTGTGGCGTCTTTCCCAACCAAGGTTCTTTGTCGCATTGTTGTTTCGGGTTTGTAGCTTTTTTAAGCTAAGGTTCAAATACTCGTCGGCTTTGGGTCAATGTTTCATACTTATCTTTTCTTTATTTCAACTGAATATCTGATCGCTGATCAATTCTATTCCGTGAAGGATCATATCAATACTCATGCCATTCCATGTGCACGAAATTAAGCATGAAATGAGCTAATACCAAAGATAAAGTTTGGAAATGAAATAGTATTGTATGGGCGATGCAATGCTAGAGACCGGGTGCACTATCTTCTTGGGCTAGAAAACTGTGTGTACCATATTCTCGGGTCCATTTCACTTCTTTTCCTTGATCCATCCTTGAAATAAAATGCTTGGGCTGCTCTTAATCATTAGAAGAAGGCTCAATGAATGATATTCCATTAGATAGGATCCCTGCAAAATGAACAAACAAATTAGAAAATCCTTTAGCTTTGCTTCGATTGATGACACCTTGAGGAGGAGAACCCGAGGCATGTCACGACCCAATATTTTTCACTAATTATGTCTTAATCATGATTTGGTACTAATCCTATGGTTACATGTTTCATACTCTGATTCGCCTTCCTTTCCTACTCCTAATTCAGTAAGTATCACAACTCTTTATCATATGTTGGATAGTTTAAAGTAACTTCATTAAGCTTTTTACTAAAGTAAGCAATTTTCTTCGAATCCTGCATCAAAACACTATCAATACCTTTTCCCAACTGAGCACATTCAGTTTCAAATACTTTATAAAAATTAGGTAACACAAGTTACGATGCACTAGTAAGTTTATCTTTTATAGCATGTTCATGTATTTTGGTCCATTTAAATTCAGCATGTTTTTTAACAAGATAATTCAACGGTGCCGCAATAGTGCTAAAATCTCGAACAAACCTTATATAAAAACTTTACAATCCACTAAAACTCCTAACCTAACTTGCATTCTTTGGTCTCGGCTATTCTTGAATCGCCTTGACCTTTTCTTGATCCATCAAAATTCCTTTTGATCCTACAATAAAACCAAGAAAAGCTACCGAATCCAAGCAAAAAGTGTGCTTCTTCAAGTTAGCATCAAGTTGATTTTCTCGTACAACAATAAAAATTTAATTCAAATGTTCAACATTTGCATCTAAGGGTTTGCTATATATTAATATATCATCATAGTATAAAACAATAAATTTTTTAATAAAAGGTCTTAGCACATGATTCATTAATGTCATAAAAGTACTTGACCGAGCGCGCATCAAACGGACAACCAAAGATCACCCTCGGTCAAGCAAGACTTTCATACAAATCCAGCCGTGCTAAAGCTGCCATATTTGTAGGAGGATGGTTGGATAACAACCTTTCCAAAATGGCACAGACAAATCTCGTGATGACATGGAGATAAGGTCAAACCGCGCACACAAGACCGTTCACCAACAAACTGGCGAGCCACAAGGGATTTTCATCCACAAAATCCGTGATCAATCTTTTGAATCTTCAGAGGATCTTTCAACAACAACTTTGAACAATATCCTCGTGGATCCCACCATATCCGAGATCGGATCAACCACCGGTTCGGTCTTTTTCAAGTCGCCCGCGCACATTCATGAACCATTGTCGGACAACCAAGGAACCAGACCACGTGACACTTTATGCAGACCACCGAGAGCCTTTTAAAAGCCCCGGATCCAAATTGGCTAGAGCCAATCTTTCATGGCTCGAAGATTATCCCACCGGGTGCACCCTCTCGTTCAACCATGGTCACCTTCGGTCAAGACGCTAAACCAACTGTGCCAATTTTCATGAACCGAGCCTAAAGTCAACCGGAGACCTTCCAAAGCAATCTTAGGCGTTCAAGTCATCCAAGGGCTTAATTTATCTTTCTTAGCTTTTTATCTTTTACGTTTTTGCTATTTAAGTGTAACACTTGCACTTGAATGAGATAGAGTGAATTTTTAGAGAAAAATTGTGCATAGCACCTTCTTCCCGAAATGTTTGAAGCTCTCTCCGACGTATACTTCTCCGGTGAGTAACATTCGGCCGAGAACGTGAACCCTTTTGCACGTACGATTGGTGAGTCATATCCGAGTGCGGGCGAGGTCTACCGAGGAGAACACTTTGATTGCTCAAGTGTTCAAATTGTCCAGCCATCCCAACACCAAAACTCGCAAGAGTTTATCCATTCCATCCAACGAGCTTTCAACCCCTCCATTACCCAAAATTCACCACCTTCTTCATCATCCGAGCCATTCCCATAATTTACTGAGCCATCTCTATTTTCACACTACCATTCCCCATATTTCCCATCACCATATGCTTCCGTAACCCAACTTCACAATTCGCACATGCCGTTTTCCTGTTTGCCGCACGCACCACCAATCCGAGCCCTGCGTGCGCGCATTGTAAAGCCCAAAGCCCGCACCAAAGCCAAAAGCACTACAACCAAAGCCCTAAGCCCTAAAACCTAAACCCTAATCCAAAATTCGTAAGCCCAAAGCCCTAAGTTGTAAATCCAAAGCCCTATGTCCTATTCCATAATCCATAAGCTCTATTTAGTAAGCCCAAAGTTGAAAAAAAGTTGAAATACCTAAGGCCTAAGCTAAAAGTCTTCAGCCCTTAGCTCTTGCAATAAGCCCTAAGCCTTAAGCCCAAGCCCTAAGCCTAAGTCTTAAGCCTTACGCCCTTAGCCTAATCGCGAAGCCTCAAGCCCAAAGCACTTAGCGCAAGGTTCAAAGTCTTAAGGCTTTTCCTTAAAGACCTAAGCCCTAAGCCTAAAGCCCGAAGTCATAAGTCCTAAACCTTAAGCCTAATTGCTAGGCCCCAAGTCCAAAGCCCCATACCAAAATTCGTTAACCCTAAGCCCTAAGACCTAAGCCCTATTCCTTAAGATCTAATCCTAAAGCCATAAATGCTAAAGCCTAGGCCTTAAGCTCTAAAACTTAAGCCCAAAACCCTAAGCCCAAAGCCCTAAGCCAAAAGTTCCTTGCTCAAAGTTAAAAGCCCTGAGCCATGTGCTTCAAGCCCTAAGCCAAAGCTCAAAGCCCTTAGTTAAAGCCCTATGCACTAATCCCTACGCCAAAAGCCCTAAGCCCAAAGCCCAAAGCCCAAAGCCCTAAGGCCAAAGATCTAAGGCCAAAGCCATAAACCCTAAGTCCTAAGACATATCCCATATAACCTTAGCCGTAAGCCCTAAGCCCTAGGCCATAAGCCCTAAGCCCTAAGCCCTTAGTCAAAGCCTTTGGCCTTAAGCCCTAAGGACAAAGCTCTAATCCCTAAGGCCAAAGCACTATTTACTAAGACCAAAGCCTTCCCCAAAGCTTAAAGCCCAAAGTCCAAAGCCTAGGGCTTAATGCCCTAAGCCCAAAGCTCTAAGACTTAAGCCTTAAGCCTCAAGCACTAAGCCCTAATCACACACCTTTAAACCCCAAGCGTAAATTCTAAAAGTTGTAAGCCCTAGGCCTTAATCCCCTAAATCCTTAGTTCAACGGCCAAAACCATAAGCCCTAAACACTGAACCTTAAGCATAAGGCCTAAAGTTAAAAGTCCTAAGCCTCAAGCCCAGATTAAAAAGCCATATTCCCAAAGCCCTTAATCTTAATCCCAATGCCCTAAGTTGTAAGCACTAAGCCCCAAAAGTTTGAATCCCTGAGGCCAAAGCTTTATGTCCTAAACCACAAGCCATAAGCTTTAAGCACTAATGCCAAAGCTCTAAGCCCTAAAAACCCTTACTCGTAAGCCATAATATATAAGCCCTTAAGCCAAAAGCCATATGTCAAAGCCATATGGCGTAAGCCACAAGCACTAAGCACTAAGAGCTAAGCCCTAAGTGCTAAGCCCAAAGTCGTAAGCCCTTAGCCCATATCTCTTAACATTAATCCCTATGCTCTAAGCCCTAAGCTCAAATCCCTTAACACAAAACCCTACACCCTAAGCGCAAAGCTCTTTGCCCTAAGCCATAAGACCGAAGATCAAAGCCCTAAGCCTCAAGCCCAATGTTCTAAGTCCTAAGCCGTAAGCCCAAAGCCCATAGCACTAAACCCTATGACCTAAGCCACTGCCTCAAGCCCTTTTAAGTGCTAAGCCGTAAGCCATAAGCCCTAAGACAAAAGTCCTAAGCATCAATTTTAGTAAGCTCTAAACTCTAAGCCTAATGTTTGAAGTCCTAAAAAAAATAACAAGTCCCTAATTTAAATGCTGATGCGGAACAGTCGGTGACACAAATCAATCCCAATGAAAAATTCCAATTGCAGGGAAGTGGAGCCCAATGAAAAGGTCAAGAACCAAGAAAATGCATGAAGTACTGTAATACCTGAAAAGAAAATTGCTTAGCTTTAAGATAATTAAAATATTTAAATAAACGTAAAGATGAAAAAGCTAGGGTTAGAGAAATTAGCATCAAAATGATAGCAAGTAAAATTACACTTTATCCTTAAATGATATGTCACCTTCACTAGATTTCCTCCTTAATCGATGATATTATGTGCATAAACCTTAGTCCAAGAATATTATTAGATACAAATATGATTTGGTAAGTTAAAGTAGAGAAGCAATAAGAAAGTGCCATGTGTCCCTATTTGATTAGTGACTAATTGTGATTAAAGCATAATTAGTGAGTGATTAAGGGGTAATTAAGGTTTACTAATCATGATTAATTATGTTAATCTTAAGAATTAGCTTAGTACTAATCTAGATTAATTAATTAAAGTATGTATGATTAATTGGTGATAATTGTAGTATTTTAGCAATTAAAGAGACATATAAGGGCAAAATGGTAAACCTAAAAGGATAAGTTGGACTAAAAGGTAAATTCATCCTAAAATCTATCTGAAAAATTTGATAAATGGCTGAGGATCAGCCATTTTCGTGGCTGGAGAGAGAGAAAGGGAGAAAATGAGCAAAAATGGAGAGAGGAATTTAGAGAGAAAATAGTGAAAATTGGAGGTAAAGGAGAGATATTTGGCATCCAATTCCTTGAGAAGAAATGTTCATCTCATCAAGAGGATTCAATTGAGCTAAGAATATTGTGGTAAGAATAATTTCATACATTTTATAGATTAATCATGATTAATAGTATAATTAGTTAAAGAATAATTGTGATTTTCTTAGTAATAAAGAATGGTATAATAATTAGTTATTTAAAGTGCACGAAATTTGGAATTTATGGTTTATCGTTCTGTCAAAATGATATCTAATCATATTGTAATTGCTTAGGTGTGGATATATATAGGAAAGATAAAATGAATTAGTTCATATTTGTCAATGTTATACAAAAGTGATTGAAAACTGGAAAATCTGTCTAGTTTCAGGTTTTGTATTCAAACCTTATGTTAGACTAATCCAACGGCAAAGGCCTTTTACCACGTTAAAATAGACACCTTGAGTGAGATTTGAGCTTTAAAAAGAATACATTTAGAGTTGTATATAATAAGTTATGATACTTTGAATTTCCTGCAAAACAGTGAACAATATTCCAAATTACGATTAATAGTTTTTTTTATTTATAGGTTGTGAAGTGATTAAAAGGCATTGATTATGTGTTTTCCTAATTGCTAAAGACTTAAGGTAAGTAATGTTGTGTTTGTGTTTTGCCTCTTTTGGCCTACACCATGAAGTGTTAGGTTATGCTTGTTTCTTATGACATGAATTGTTTATTGTTTAGATAGAATATGTTGAATGATGGTATTTGGCTCAAAGATATGTTTTGAAGTGTTAATTTGGATTGATTTATGAATGTCATGTTTTTGGATAGCAAGTTGCAATTATGTTACTATCACAAAGATTTGGTTTATGTCAAAACAGAATAAGTATATGCTCCTTGCAATTGTTAAGTAGTTAAGCTAATGTAACTTACAAAATGTTATTGGAATTGATATTTACTATGATGTGATGAATTGTTATGTTTATGCTACACATGTTAATGATGTGCTTGGTATATCCATATTGTGCATGTTCATAGGCATCTCATGCATCATGTTTTCAAGAAAGTTAAGAACTATTTACATGCATGAGATTTCATATGAAACAGAATATGAAAATGGTTCATTCGGGTTGAGTTCGAATAACCAACAAAAGACGAAGATAAAAGAAAGAAAGAAAGATAAAGTTACGTAAATGTCATTGGGAAGGAGTTTGAGTTGGCTGTCCCCTTAGGTGGACTCAAGTTTGTGGTCTCTCGTTCCTTGCCAGGAAGCCCCAATGATAAGGATGCATGAAAATTAAAGTAAAGAAATACCCCAAATGAAAAGAAAAGAAAATGTTTTACAAATTCATATCATGTTTGCAATCATGCATTTCATGCTTTACTTACTGAGCACTAGGCTCATAGATGAACTTTGTGGTGTAGGTGATGCTAATGTTAAGTTGACGAAGTGCTCCCATGACCATGACTAAGTGGCTATTAGAACGATGTTGTCCAAGCAATGAATGGGAGGATTTTTGTTTTAATGTATTTTAGAATGATCATGCAATCATGTATTCCTCCAAAAGAGATTTAAATTATAAATGTGTTTCAAAGTCTTCCACTGCTACGTTTTACAAATGCATGATCGTAAACGAAAAATTTTATCATAATACTAACTTAATACTAATACTAATCTTTGCAATGTAGTCCCCCTTAAGGGCCAAATAATCTTAATACTAACTTACCTTAGCAGCTATCTTGAATCAATCTACTTGAGCCTCTTTTAATCCAATTGAGAACCTAAACATATAGATCATTCAAGGATCAGAATTCAGGTAACATGACCTGTTTTATTGCGTAAAGTCATAACTTTTTATCCCAACTTCAAACAACTATAACTTCCTCGATAATGATCCATTTGTGATACTTAACGTGTCAAATTGTTCCTTAAAGAGTCTACTGTAACTTCTTAAAGGACACCAAATTCAGAAAATGAAGTATGCATTGCCATAAATCCAGAACTGGTCAATCGCTTAAATCAAGGTGTCGACCACTATTCATAAACAGAGGGCATCCATTCTGGAAATTGGGAACCGGTCGACCTAACCTAAAGGGGTCGACCGCAGTCCTCTCCCAGTTTCCGTCTACTAACTTGCAACATCCATAAATTTGTATACCTAGCTCCGAATTGTGTGATTCAAATGACTATAGATCACTCTAAGAGTCTACTTTAACTCTTATAAAGAAAACAAACTCCAATTCGTACTTTAAATTGATGAAATCCCAAAAACCCTAACCTTGTACATAATTAACCGATTTCACAATGGTTAACATGAAATCATTCATATTTATCCACCAATCCAACCAATACCATCATTTTATCATTACTGAACCTAAGAGAACTTTAAAGGATAGAGAATACGTTCAACTTTAGTCTCCACAAAAGCTTTAGAGTTTTATACCTCACCTCTCTTGAGATAACTCACTTTCTCACTCTTTTCTCTCACAATACCTCTTTTCTTTTTCAATCTCACTCTCCCTTGTCAATACATGAGAACTCAGAGAGAAATAGGGAGAAGAAATTGTGCTGGAAAGGAAATGGAAGACCAAGCCTTTTTCTGTCATTTAATTAAACAAAAACAATATTTCCTTTACATCCACCAATCAGATTCCTCCAAGTTTTGGCTGACTTTTCAACTCAAATCGGGGAAGGTGTTGACCGCTGTTCACCAAGGTGTCGACCACTTAATCAAGGTGTCAACCGCTTAAATCCCTGAGAGCTATCCTAGGTCGACCGGTTACTAAGGTGTCGACCGCTGTTCACCAAGGTGTCGACCGCTTAATCAAGGTGTCGACCGCTTAAATCATTATTTTCTTCATCACCTTCGACCTACTAATTTACTAATAATCAAAATACTTACGCAGCATTCATACAAAGAATCTTAAACACTTCTATCTTAAGGTCACAAATTCTAAAAATAAATAAGGCTTGTTACACTTATATTACCGTATTCACTTGGCAAATCAATTTTGTAGGCATTGTCGTTGATTCGCTCCAACAATTGAAAATGACCATCTCCTCGAGGTTGCAACTCATTTTTCCTTCTACTCACAAATCTTTCTTTCCTTAGGTTAATCTAAACTCAAACTACATGGTTGAATACGAATCTTGTTCGATTTTTGTTTGCTTGATGTGCATATTGCTCATTTTTCTCTTCTATATTCTCCTTGTCATATGTTGGATAGTTTAAAGCATCTCCATTTAGCTTTTCACTAAAGTAAGCAATTGACTTGGAATCCTGCATCAAAACATCACCAATACCTTTTTCCGACGCATCACATTCAATTTCAAATACTTTATCAAAAATTGGTAACACAAGTAACGGTGCACTAGTAAGTTTATCTTTTAAAAGGATGGAAGCTTATTCATGTATTTTGGTCCATTTAAATTGAGCATGCTTTTTAACAAGATGATTTAATGGTGTCACGATACTACTAAAATCTTGAACAAAACTTTTATAAAAACTTGCCGATCCATGGAAACTCCTAACCTCACTTGCATTCTTTGGTCTCGGCAAATCTTGAATCTCCTTGACTTTCTCTAGATCAATTCATTTTGATCCTACAACAAAACAAAGAAAAACTATCGCACCCATACAAAAAAGGCACTTCTTCGAGTTAGCATAAAGTTGATTTTCTTGTAAAGCAATAAAAACTAAATTCAAATGTTCAACATGTGCATCTAAGGTTTTGCTACATATTAATGTGTCATCAAAGTATACAACAACAAATTTTCCAATAAAAGCTCTTAGCACATGATTCATTAATCTCATAAAAGTTCTTGGCGCCTTAGATAATCCAAACATCATTACTAACCACTTATAAAGACCATACTTAGTTTTAAAAGTTGTTTTCCATTCATCCACTTCTTTCATTCGTATTTGGTAGTATCCATTCTTTAAATCTATTTTTGAAAATAAATGTGAACCATGTAATTCATCAAGCATGTCATATAACCTTGGAATATGATGTCGATACTTTATTGGGATCTTGTTGATAGCTTAACAATCCACACACATTTGCCAATTTCCATTTTTCTTTGGAACTTCTTTAGGAAACACATCTTCAAATTCCTATAAATGAGTATAAACAATCCTTGAAAACAAAGAGGTTAGCTCGTTAGTAGAAAGATAAATATCCTTGTACAAGAGTACAAGTACTTGTTGCCTTGCTAACATCACACTTTTCACCTCACTTTTTCTCATTATTCCACTCATTTTCCCACTCTCCTCTTGTTTTCTCTCTCGCTCTAGTTTTCTCTCTTTTCCTTTTTTTCCACTCTCTTCTTCTTTTCTTCACGCTCTATTTTTCTCTCACCGCTCTCTTTTTCACTCTTTTGCTCACATATTGACTTTTCTCTCATTTTAAAATCTCTTATAATTTTCGCTTGATCTTCACTAGCTTCCCACGATTTAAGTGGCTTGAGAATGATTGTCTTACCATCTCGAACAAAGCTATAGTCATTCTTGAACCCATTATGCTTGGCTTTTTTATCAAATTGCCATGGTCATCCTAATAAAATATGTGTTGCTTCCATAGGAACCAAATCACAAAGAACCACATCATGATATTTCCCAATGGACAGAGCAATTTTAACTCGTTTAGTAACTTTGACTTCACCGCAATCGCTCAACCACTATAGCTTATACGGATTGGGATGCTTTTCGGTTTCCTATCCCAACTTATCCACTAACAAAGTACTAGCAACATTAGTGCAACTCCCACTATCAATTATTAAACTACATACCTTGTTATTCACATGGCATCTAGTATGAAATATGTGTTCTCTTTGTACTTCATCTCCATCGTACTTGGCTTGAACGTTAAGCACGCGTCTAGTGACTAAAAAATCACCTCTCACGGATTCCTCTACCTTCACATTGCTACAATCTTGTAGTGGGGGCATCTCGCCATCACTTGAGTTCTCCTTTTCAACATCCTTATTGTCACGTATTACCATTGTTCTTTTATTCAGACAATTTAAAGCATAGGGGTCGAATCCTTGAGAACTAAAACATTTAATTTCTCGATGATAATTACTAGGAACATATCTCTTACGCATAAATGTTTTCATTTCTTCCAACATGGAAATGGGTCTTTCGTCTTTCCTTCTCCGAATTCTCACTAGTTGATCCCACCATGTACTTGCATAGTCCATCAATTTCATTGAGGCCAACTTGATTTTCTTTTCCTCGGTATAGTTGTAACAATCATAAATATCATCAACCTTTCTTACCCATTCCAAATATGATTCGTGATCACTTTTACCATGAAAAGAAGGAATATTCATCTTGATGTTGCTTAGATTGCCATCTTCTTGGTTTTTTTCTAAGATACCGCTCCTTTTTGTAACGGTTGCTCTCATTCTCGAACTCAACATTAAATTGACTTTCAACAATACTCATTTATCAAAATAAGAAGCAAAAGAAACTATTAGCAAATAAATAACAAAATATACGGACCTCACTCCCTCCCTCACTTGTTTACACTCAACCAATGTCACTCACACTCGTATTTCACTCAATTAATGGCTTTTATAAAATAGTCTCACACTCTTGCCTTTTTCCTTTCCCTTTTCTCTTTTAGTTCTTTATGTAAGAACCCAGTTCAGGAGAAATATTCAGCAAGTAAAAACAATAAAGATCAAACTTTTAAGCCAAAAATTAAAACTTCCAAGATCGTGAAAGTCAAACTATTTTGAAGAAATAATGCGATCCAAGGAAAGCGTGTGTATAATTATTAATGATGATAATGAAATATTGCTCTAATGATGACAAAGCAATAAAGGCAAGGAATAACTTTGAAGTCACCAAAATTAAAAGAAATAACTTTGAAACAAATATTGATGACGGAAGTTAGTAAGCACTTTTGAAGTAACGAGATTTTTTTTTATAATGGTAGTAACAAACAAACAATTCGTTCTTTTTTCACTTTTTTTGTTGTGCTTTTCCTTTTTTTGCACAATAATTATTTTTTTCATGTTTTTTTTTTGGACGTTTTTTTTTGCTTTGCTTTTTTTTTATAAAAAGATAGGAAATAATGAAATAAGGAATAATAAGAAAAGGTAGAAAGATAGAAGATAAGAAGTAAGGAAAGATAGATGATAGGAAGTAAGAAAATAAAGAAGAATAAGACAACCTAGAAAAAAAGAAACTTGAATAAAGAAGACAAAGCTCTGATACCAAATGATGAGAACCACGGGTATATCAAACCGGAGACCCTTCAACAATGCGGAAAAAGATATCTTGATCGCCTTTGAATCAAGTACGAGGAACTTGACCCCAATCGAACCTTGCCGACGGAACCTAAGTTATCAAACAAGGAGCTTGACCCAGACCAAACTTGTCGATAAGAACCAAAGCTATCAATTTGATTTATGAAGAATTAACTTGATGAAAATCGAGTTCTTCGCAAAGAACAAAAGAGAAAATCTCTCCAAAACACTCAAGGTAAATTAATCATAAAAGTTTCCCTCTATTACAATAGCTTGGATGCCTTTAAATAGGCTACACACATTCTAAACTAACAACAAGTAAATTAGGAAATAGAAGGTAATTAGAAAACTTAAGTATATACTAGAATAAAAAAAAGAATTTTCAGAATTGTTGCAGGGAACTTCTGTTTTTGTAAATTATGTATTTTGCTAGCCAAAAAACGTCTGATTTTTATGATCTAGCCCATTCAGAAAAGGTATTGAAAGCAGCTACAACTTTGGTGAAGAAAACTTTTTGAAAAAACTTTGGGACAATTGTCGAATCTGCCAATATATTCTTACTGGTCAAGTAAAAGTTTGATTTAAGGAAAGTTGCATGTACTTTCCTATTTACTTTGTCCCTTCAATATCTTGTATTAGGCTTGGGCTCTTGGGCTTGTTTCCTTGACCACCTTGCTTGATATCAATATCTTCTTCAACACTTAACATAATAAGAATTTTTTTATGTTAAATAGATTCTTTCATTTCAATTTCCTGTACTAGACAAAATAACGCTTCTTGCATTTTCTTTGTTCTTGACCTTGTCATTGGGCCTCCAATTCCTTGCAATTGGTCTTGTATCACCACTTGATTCACATCATATGGGCAGTCATCAGACACATCATATGTGAAGAGTGGGTTCGTACAGTTGAAGATATTTTGATTATGCTAACATTGAGGACAAGGACAAAGTTAATTGTGCAGCATAAATGTTAGCCAAAGATGCACGATATTTGTGGGACACCATGAAGGCCACCAATAATGTTTAAACCATGACGTGGGTGCAATTAAAAGAGTTATTTTACGAGAAGTATTTTAGTCGCATAGTCAGAACAAGTAAATTAGTGGAGTTAGTCAACTGCTTTAAAGTGGAAGTGTGGCTGAATATGTACGAAAATTCAAATCGTTGGCTCGTTTTGCTAGCCATTTAGTTAGCAACAATGAGCATAAAGCTCATCAATTCCCCCAAGGCTAGAAAACTAAAATTTATAGGGCGTAAAAATTTATGTACACATGAATTACCGTACTCCTCAGTGGTAACTAAAGCATTAAAAGTAGAAGAAGTTGAGGCTAAATTTCAATAACATCGAGAAAATGTTCAGAAATTTTACTGTGAAGGACAGTCATCGAGAGATAAGAGACTGCAGACACAGACGAAAGGTAACAGAAAAGGAGAAGAATTTTAAAACAAAGGTAGAGAAAAGAAAATTCAAAAGTCTTCTCAACCACAACAATGTCCGAAATGTAAAATGGTTCATTTAGGAGAATGCTTAAAAGGCACTGAACAATGTTGTAAATGCAAGCAACCAGGGCATATCTCCAAGTTTTGCCCAATGCTGGAAAAGGAGAAATCAAAGGTGACATCACGTGTTTTTGCAATGATAGACCCAGAAGAGGCAAATCAATCTGCAGTGTGTCAGGTACAATTTATTTTTGGATATACCTTCTTATACCATGATGATTAGGGTGCAACTCATTCGTTTATCTCACTTGAGTTTATACGTATGCTTAATTTCTACCATTAAAAGGCAGAGTATGATTATGATGTGATGTTACCTTTGGGTGACATTTACATTTAAGTCATGTGTTACGAGAGTGCATAGTTAAGATAAATGATAGGATACTGTACTCTGATTTATCAATCATGAAAATGAAGGCTTCTGATGCAATTCTAGGAATGGACTGGCTGCATCAACATTATGGAACAATTAATTCTAGGACCAGGATCGTTTATTTTCATCCTCTTGGTGCAAGAATTTGTTCCTTTCAAGCAGTTAAGTGTACAAAAAAATGCTGATTATATCAGCTATTAGTGCTCAAGAATTACTGAAAAGTGGGTTTGAAGGATTCTTGGAAAGTATTATTGATACTCGGAAACAACCAGTTATACAACTAAAGGAGATCTCGGTAGTAAAAATTTGTTCCTTTCAAGCAATTAAGTGTCCGAAATTTGTTCCTTTCTAGATGATCTTCCTTGTTTGCCACCAGAGCTGGAAATTGAATTCGTAGTTGATGTATATCCTGGCCGAGAACAAGTATCTAGAAACCCTATAGGATGGCCCTAGTTGAACTAAAGGAGCAAAAAAGTTAATTGAAAAAGTTTTCGAGCAAAGGGTTCAATTGCCAAGATTTTCACCCTATGGAGCCTCAGTGTTATTTCTGAAGAATAGGATGGAACAATGAGAATGTGCATCGATTATAGAGAGTTGAATAAGCGAATGGTAAAGAATAAATATTCGTTGCCTTGAATAGATGATTTATTTGAATAACTTATTGGTGCACGAGTTTTCTCAAAGATAGACTTATCTTTTGGTTATTATCAACTTATAGTGAAGTCTGAAGATATTCCAAAGACAGCATTTTGTATGAGGTATGGGCATTATGAGTTTTTGATAATGTCCTTTGGATGCAGCATTTATAGACTTAGTAAATAGAGTGTTTCAAGAATATTTAGACAGAATTGTAATCGTCTTTATCAATGATATTCTCATTTATTCTAGAAGCAAAAACGAACATGGGAAGCATTTGGAGATTTTTTTAGAAAAATTGAGGTAGCACAAGTAATATGCAAAATTTTCCAAATGCGAATTTTGGCTGGATCGATTGAATTTCTCAACCATGTTATCACTGAAGATGATATATCCGTAGATCCAGCAAAGATTCCAACAATCAAAGATTGGCCACAGCCAAGGAATGTGGGAGATGTACCGAGTTTTCTAGGACTTGCAGGCTATTATAAAAAATTCATAGAATTGTTTTCAAAAATTGATATGCCTTTAACTCGATTAACTAAGAAAGCTCTAAAGAAAGGCCTTGGATGTGTACTTATGAAAGAGGGGAAAGTGATTGCATATGCATCAAGGGAATTGAAAAAAATATGAGAAAAAGTACCCAACACATGATTTAGAGTTGCTGCTATAGGTTTTGCTCTCAAAATATGGAGGCACTATCTATATGGAAAGTCATGTAAAGTATATTCCAACTATAAAAGTTTGAAATATATTTTTACATAGAAAGAGCTTAATATGCGATAGCAGAGATGGTTGGAATTCTTCAAGGATTATGACTTTGAAATAAAGTACAACCCAGGAAAAGTCAGCGTTGTTGTCAATGCATGAAGTAGAACAACAAGCTTTAAGCAACCAACATTATTGGCTTTATTGGTTGCATAACAATTGGAGATCCAAAGATTCAATATGGAGCTTATAACGAAAGTGACAAGTAAGATGGCGGCATCAACGGTTAAACAAACACGTTTGGATGACATCAAAGAGGCACAGTTGTTAGATCCAAGGTATTTGGACTATAAATAAAAAATGGATCATAATGTATCTTCAGAATTTTATTGTTCATAAGATTGTATTTTGAAATTCAAAAACCAATGGTATGTGCCACAAGATTCAGATTTACAAAGAAAAGTGTTATGTGAAGCACATTCATCTACGTTCCCAATACATCCTGGAACTACAAATTATGTTAAATAGTATCTAATTTGCCAAAAGTGTTATGTTAAGTTGACATGAACACTTTTGGTGGCCGAATATGAAAGAGGACATCGCAAATTATGTTAAATAGTATCTAATTTGCCAACAAGTAAAGGCAGAACACCAACATCCAGCAGGAACTCTCCAACCCTTGCCTATCCCAGGATGGAAGTTGGAACATATTTCAATGGGTTTTTCTTCGGATTACCCAAAACTAAGAAAGGACATGAAGGCATATGGGTAATCATAGATCGCTTAACAAAATCTACCCATTTTCTACCAGTGAAGATGATGTTCTCACTACATCAATAAGCTGAACTTTACATGCAAGAGATAGTGAAATTGCTTGTACCAGTATCTATTGTGTCAGATCGAGATTCAAGATTTATATCAAAGTTTTTGAGAAGTTTACACGAAGCAAAACTCATCTATGAGCAAGTAGTTTAAGATATGCATGAAATTGTACATGATATGCATAAGAAAAACTTTTCCTTTTGTTTTATTCTGGATCTTTCATTCTTTTAATTTGTATCATTCCTTTTCATTGGGGCTTCATAACAAGGAGTGATAGACAACAAACTTGAGTCCACCTAAGGGGACATCTAACTCAAATCCAATTCTAATGACATTTATTTAACTTTCTCTTTCTTTTATCTTTTTTCGAAACCACCATTTTCATATTATGTTTCAAATGAAATTTCATGCATGTAAATAGTTTGTAGCTTTCTAGAAAACATGATGCATGAGATGTTTGAGGCACGAACGTGTCACGCAATTAAGTAATATTAATAACATTAAAACAACAATCCATCATATCATAAAACTAATCATGCTTTTCTACATCATTTTGTATGTTCATGTCAACTTAACATATAAAGCATAAAACAACAGCAAAGTCTTATTGTTCTTGATGTAGACCAAATTAAGGGCACAACAAACACAATACTACTTTCCTTATCTATCCTTAGGAAGTCCTTCTGTAGTAAGAACAGTTGTAAATAACCTTCACCGCAATCACCTATTATCAGTCACAATTTTTGGAATTAATGCCCAGTTTCGTGATAACTTCAAAATATTATAATTTGTTCTATACATCTTGAAATGCTATGTCTCCATAGCCTATACGTCACTAAAGGTGTCTAATTTAACGTGCCAAAAGATCTAGGGCATGAGATTAGTCTCTCATTTGTTTTAGATACAATATTCCAACCTCTACCAATTCCAAATTTCCATCATTGATAAATATATACATGATATTCCAACATGATTGGTGAACCAATAAACAAAACCATGAAGCAAAATCTTTAATTTTTGTGTATCACTCATAACCAACTTACAAAGTCATTGACAATCCCATAATTCCCACATGATATAAGGTCATACCTCTTGATTTTCAGCTCAATAGATTCCTCTTGATGATCAGAAAACTTCTCCTCAAAGGATTGGAGGACAATTTTACCTTCTTCCCCTTTAACTTTAACTTTCTCTCTAAACCCTTTTTTTTTAAGTTCTCTCTCTCTCTTTCACCGCTTCTCTCTCTTTAGCACGAAAATGGCTGATCATTAGCCATCCTCCAATAATTCTAGAGTTTCATGGGGTGCAATTACTATTTTGCCAAATTTATCCATTTACTTTTACCATTTTAAAATTACTTGTTCTATTAATTAATAAAATACCTCCATTTACTAAGCTAATGCCAAGGGTTAACTTTAGTAATTATGATTAGTAAATCTTAATTACCCCATAGTTTTCACTAATTATGTCTTACTCATGATTTGGTACTAATCGTATAGTGACATGTGTCATACTCTGATTTGCCTTCCTTTTCTACTCCTAATTCAATATGTATCACTTCAAAAAAAATTTAACTGAACCTTTTGATAGCTTAAAGACACTTAATGATGAGAACCACAGGTATATCAAACCCGAGACCCTTCAACAATGCGGAAAAAGACACTTGGATCGCCTTTGAATCAAGTACGAGGAACTTGACCCCAATCGAACCTCGCCGACAGAACCTAAGTTATCAAACAAGGAGCTTGAACTAGACCAAACTTGTTGGTAAGAACCAAAGCTATCAAATTTGATCTATCAAGAATAAACTTGATGAAGATCGAGTTCTTCGCAAAGAACCAAAGAGAAAATCTCTCCAAAACACTCAAGGTGAATTAATCATAAAAGTTGTCCCCTATTACAATAGCTTAAATGCCTTTAAATAGGCTACACACTATCTAAACTAACAAAAAGTAAATTAGGAAATAGAAAGTAATTACGAAACTTAATAAAATAAAAAGAAAGATTTTTTGGAATTGTTGCAAGGCACTTCTATTTTGGTAAGTTGTGTATTTTCCTAGGCAAATGATGTTCGATTTTTATGATCTAACCCATTCCAAAAAGGTCTGAAAGCAGCTACAACTTTAATGAAGAAAACAATCTAAACTAACTTTTTGAAAAGTTGTCGAATCTGCCAATATATTCTTGATGGTCAAGTAAAAGTTTGATTTACGGAAAGTTGCATCTACTTTCCTATTTCCTTTGTCCATTCAATATCTTTTATTGGCTTGGGCTCTTGGACTTGTGTGCTTGACCACCTTGTATGATGTCAATATCTTCTTCAACACTTAACATAATAAGCATTTTATTCTAATGTTGAATAGATTCTTTCATTTCAATTTCTTCCACTAAACAACATAGCGCTTCATGCATTTTCTTGGTTCTTGACCTTGTCATTGGGCCTCCAATTCCTTGCAATTGGTCTTTCTTCTTGGGATTGATTTGTGTCATCACTTGATCCGCATCATTCTCTCCTTCCTCGAAAAGATTCGTAATCGAATCTCCTGCATCATAAAAAGATAAGTCACTAACATTATCATATTCACTTGACAAATCAATTTTGTAGGCATTGTCATTGATTTGCTCCAACACTTGAAAAGGACCATGTCCTCGAGGTTGCAACTTATTTTTCCTCCAACACTTTTGTTCGGCTTTTGTTTGCTTGCTGCGCATAATGCTCATTTTTCTTTTCTATATTCTCCCTAACCTTTGTATGCAAATCTCTAACGAATTCTGCATTTTTCTTTCCATCAAAATTAACAAACTCAATAGTAGGCAAGGGTAGCATATCCATAGGAGTTAAAGGATTAAAACCATACACTATTTCAAATGTTGAATAAGATGTAGTTGAATGATTAACTCTATTATATGCAAATTCAACATGTGGTAGACACTTCTCCCATTGTTTTAAATTCTTAGAAATAATTGCTCTTAACAAAGTAGATAGTGTTCTATTAACTTCTTCAGTTTGTCCATTCGTTTGTGGGTGCGCTACTGTTAAAAATAAAAGTTTAGTACCTAACTTATTCCACAAAGTTCTCCAAAAGTGACTTAAAAATTTGACATCTCGATCACTAACAATAGTTTTTGGTAAGCCATGCAATGTCACAATCTCTTTAAAGAATAAATCTGCAACATGTGAAGCATCATTAGTTTTTTAGCATGCAATAAAGTGTGTCATCTTACTAAATCTATCAACAACTACGAAAATACTATCCTTTCCACTTTGTGTTTTTGGCAAACCAATAACAAAATCCATTGAAATATCAATCCAAGGTTGACTAGGAACTGGAAGAGGAGTATACTTTCCATGTGGTTTGATTTTTTATTTAGCTTTCCTACACTTGATACATTTATCACAAAATAACTTGCACATCATGTGACACGCTCGGGGATAGGAGAGGTGTCGGGAGAATAGAGAACAAAGGAAAATTAGCAATCTGCCGAGAACAAATAAGGTTGGCAGAAACAGGGGAGGAAACTGGTTAAGGCCACAAATATACACGTGATTTTGGGCTAATATTAAGTGGATTTAAACTTTAAGGGACGGTCTGGGCTTGGTCCAAAATTCAGAGTGATAGCACGTGTAGAACTTAAAATGGCACGGGGATACTTTTGGGTGTACAAAACAGACACAAACAAGAAAATAGTGTTGTAGATATGGAAAGACATCTACACAAATTTAAATGCAGGCAATCTGGGAAGGTGGAAATTGCCAGCAACTAACTCCAATGAAAGGGGAAGAAAATTCAAGTGGTTTGAGGGAAAAGGCACGGGTAGATTAAAAGATATGAGGGATTGAAAATTGATGGACAGAATTACCCGATTTCAGGAATTCTGGTAGGAGGCAGTGGAAAACACATGCACAACTTCGATGGGGAGGGCCTGTGGATAAAGATAAAAGAACAGATGTTTCAGGACATGAAAGTGGAACTCACAGCCAAAACGTTAGGGCTTTTGTTCACGGGAAACAGAAAATGACACGGAGTGGACTTTTGTTGCACTAAAACCACTCGGGTAGATGACAAGGGCAGCAAACAACACTCAAAAAATCACAATTGCAAACAACAACGGGATGAGAGCTATGGAGGTTTCCAAACTCACCTTTGATCCTAAACAAGTGAGGAAGGGAGGTTGGAATAAGGCTTAGTGACTCTAGCTAAGACACCAACACCGTTACAAACCAAAAATCAAAGGATATTACTCACCTTTGAATTGCTTTGTCGTGAGAGAAAATGGGAGAGCTTCAAGCTTCAACATTCAACATTTTCTACCCTGTAAATGCTGAGAAAGGAAGGGTAAAGACCCTCCTTCCCACGAGCTACAAAAGGCATATGATTATCACCTATAGTCCTAAGTGCTAAACCAACAACAAGGTATGGTAAATGGGGCCAACCCTTGACTTTCATCACCAACAAGAGTGATGGTCACTAAGGGAAGGTAAAACCCATCCCCTAAGGCTTCCTAAGGATCTCCCACTTTCAGCCACGTAATTAACTTACAACAAAACAAAAAAAAGAGTAATGAGCTTCCATGGTTTTCACGTGAACCAAAAACCTAATAGATGGGCCAAACTGATGATGGAATGTCCATAATCAAATGGACTTGAACACTTGTATCTTTTGGGCTAATGGTTGGGCACTTTCATGGGCTGATAGCTCCTGCTCCCATGAATGACCAAGATGAAATTCAGCCTTCCTTTCCGTTGGGGCCAAACATGGCCATGGATCAGCCCCCATGGGTTGGATGCTCTTGGGCCGCTCCATCTTCTGGAGGCCTCTGTAATGGCGATCGTTGGCTGGGAAGTTTTTGTCCAAAGTTTATGCTCTGCCCCATGCTGGAAACCTTAAGATGTGGGCCACATTTTTGTAGAAGCACGTTTGTCCAAAAAAAGTCTGGAAGATTGTCGAAACGGCTGCACAAGCCTCGAAGGTCAGCTTGGGCCGAAACCAGAAATGTTGTTTTCATCACCATGGATGAAAAACTACCAAATCCATGCAAAAAGTGCACTTCTTAAAGTTAGCATAAAGTTGATTTTCTCGTAATGCAATTAAAACCAAATTCAAATGTTCAACATGTGCATCTAAGGTTTTGCTATATATTAATATATGATCAAAGTATACAACAACAAATTTTCCAATAAAAGCTCTTAGAACATGATTCATTAATCTCATAAAAGTACTTGGCGCATTAGATAATCCAAACAGCATTACTAACCACTTATAAAGACCATACTTAGTTTTAAAAGTTATTTTCCATTCATCCACTTCATTCATTCGTATTTGGTAGTATCCATTCTTTAAATCTATTTTTGAAAATAAATGTGAACCATGTAATTCACCAAGCATATCATATAACCTTGGAATATGATGTCGATACTTTATCGTGATCTTGTTGATAGCTTGAAAATCCACACACATTTTCCAATTTCCATTTTTCTTTGGAACTACTTTGGGAAACACATCTTCAAATTCCTGTAAATGATTATAAACAATCCTTGGAAACAAAGAGGTTAGCTCGTTAGTAGAAAGATAAATATGCTTGTATAAAAGTACAAGTACTTGTTGCCTTGCTAACATCACACTTTTCACCTCACTTTTTCTCGTTATTCCACTCATTTTCCCACTCTCCTCTTGTTTTCTCTCTCGCTCTAGTTTTCTCTCTTTTCCTTTTTTCCACTCTCTTCTTCTTTTCTTCACGCTCTATTTTTCTCTCACCGCTCTCTTTTTCACTCTTTTGCTCACATATTGACTTTTCTCTCATTTTAAAATTTCTTATAATTTTTGCTTGATCTTCACTAGCTTCCCACGATTTAAGTGGCTTGAGAATGATTGTCTTACCATCTCGAACAAAGCTATACTCATTCTTGAACCCATTATGCTTGGCTTTTTTATCAAATTGCCATGGTCTTCCTAATAAAATATGTGTTGCTTGCATAGGAACCAAATCACAAAGAACCACATCATGATATTTCCCAATGGACAGAGCAATTTTAACTCGTTTAGTAACTTTGACTTCACCGCAATCGCTCAACCACTGTAGCTTATACGGATTGGGTTGCTTTTCGGTTTCCTATCCCAACTTATCCACTAACAAAGTACTAGCAACATTAGTGCAACTCCCACTATCAATTATTAAACTACAGACCTTGTTATTCACGTGGCATCTAGTATGAAATATGTGTTCTCTTTGTACTTCATCTCCATCGTACTTGGCTTGAACGTTAAGCACGCGTCTAGTGACTAAAAAATCACCTCTCACGGATTCCTCTACCTCCACATTGCTACAATCTTGTAGTGGGGGCATCTCGCAATCACTTGAGTTCTCCTTTTCAACATCCTTATTGTCACGTATTACCATTGTTCTTTTATTCAGACAATTTAAAGCATAGGGGCCGAATCCTTGAGAACTAAAACATTTAATTTCTCGATGATACTTACTAGGAACATATCTCTTACGCATAAATGTTTTCATTTCTTCCAACGTGGAAATGGGTCTTTCGTCGTGCCTTCTCCGAATTCTCACTAGTTGATCCCACCATGTACTTGCATAGTCCATCAATTTCATTGAGGCCAACTTGATTTTCTTTTCCTCGGTATAGTTGTAACAATCATAAATATCATCAACCTTTCTTACCCATTCCAAATAAGATTCGTGATCACTTTTACCATGAAAAGAAGGAATATTCATCTTGATGTTGCTTAGATTGCCATCTTCTTGGTTTTTTTCTAAGATACCGCTCCTTTTTGTAACGGTTGCTCTCATTCTCAAACTCAACATTAAATTGACTTTCAGCCATACTCATTTATCAAAATAAGAAGCAAAAGAAACTGTTAGCAAATAAATAACAAAATATACGGACCTCACTCACTCCCTCACTTGTTTACACTCAACCAATGTCACTCACACTCGTATTTCTCTCAATTAATGGCTTTTATAAA
The DNA here is from genome assembly GCA_003255005.1 of Begonia fuchsioides. Classification (NCBI taxonomy): domain Eukaryota; kingdom Viridiplantae; phylum Streptophyta; class Magnoliopsida; order Cucurbitales; family Begoniaceae; genus Begonia; species Begonia fuchsioides. Next base: position 95,294 of record QAOC01033794.1, read on the forward strand.
ATAGTCCCACACTCTTGCCTTTTTCCTCTCAATTTTCTCTTTTAGTTCTTTATGTAAGAACCTAATTCAAGAGAAATATTCAACAAGTAAAAACAATCAAAATCAAACTTTTAAGCCAAAAATTCAAACTTCCCAGATCGTCAAAGTCAAACTATTTTGAAGAAATAATGTGATCTAAGGAAAACTTGTGTATAATGATGAATGATGATAATCAAGTATTGCTTTAATGAAGTAAGAGCAATAAAGGCAAGGAATAACTTTGAAGTCACCAAAATTAAAAGAAATAACTTTGAAAAAAATATTGATAAGGGAAGTTAGTAAGCACTTTTTGAAGTAACGAGATTTTTTTTTATAATGGTAGTAACAAAGACAATAAGCAAACAAATCATTTTTTTCACTTTTTTTTGCTGTGTTTTTCCCTTTTTTTGCACAATAATTCTTTTTTTACGTTTTTTTTCAGACAATTTTTTTTTGCTGTGCTTTTTTTTTTTCTGATATAAAGATAGGAAATAATGAAATAAGGAAGAATAAGAAACGATAGAAAGATAGAAGATATGAAGTAAGGAAATAAAGAAGAATAAGAAAGCTTAAATAAAGATAGAAACTTGAATAAAGAAGCGAAAGCTCTGATACCAAATGATGAGAACCACATGTATATCAAACCGGAGACCCTTCAACAATGTGGAAAAAGACACCGGGATCGCCTTTGACCCCAATCGAACCTTGCCGATGGAACCTAAGTTATCAAACAAGGAGCTTGACCCAGACCAAACTTGTCGGTAAGAACCAAAGCGCTTAAATGCCTTTAAATAGGCTACACACTTTCGAAACTAACAACAAGTAAATTAGGAAATAGAAAGTAATTAGGAAACTTAATAAAATAAAAAGAAAGAATTTTCAGAATTGTTGCAAGGCACTTATGTTTTGGTAAGTCGTGTATTTTCCTAGGCAAACAATGTTCGATTTATATGATCCCACCCATTCCGAAAAGGTCTTTAAAGCAGCTACAACTTTGATGAAGAAAACAATCTAAACTAACTTTGGAAAAATTGTCGAATCTGCCAATATATTCTTGATGGTCAAGTAAAAGTTTGATTTATGGAAAGTTGCATGTACTTTCCTATTTCCTTTGTCCATTCAATATATTTTATTGGCTTGGGCTCTTAGACTTGTGTGCTTGACCACCTTGTATGATGTCAATATCTTCTTCAACACTTAACATAATAAGCATTTTATTCTAATGTTGAATAGATTCTTTCATTTCAATTTCTTCCACTAAACAACATAGCGCTTCATGCATTTTCTTGGTTCTTGACCCTGTCATTGGGCCTCTATTTCCTTGCAATTGGTCTTTCTTCTTGGGTATAATTTGTGTCATCACTTGATCCGCATCACTTAACTTTTAAATTGGTATTATTACATGTTGGGTATTTATTTTTTTAAAGAAATTAGGAGGTTGCATGGCATACTAACAAAAACTGTGATTGATCGAGATGTTAAATTTTTAAGTTACTTTTGGAGAACTTTGTGGAATAAGTTAGGCACTGAACTTTTGTTTTCAACTGTAACACACCCACAAACAGATGGACAAACTGACGTAGTTAATAGAAGTCTATCTATGTTGTTATGAAAAATTATTTCTAAGAATTTAAAATACACAGAGAAGTGTCTACCACATGTTGAATTTGCATATAGTGGAGGTATTCATTGAACTACATCTTATCTGGTTACTCTTGCCTTTTTAGCACCCGATATTCCCATTTACATATCTCCCAATTCCCCCAAGCTTTGGCCCTCGTTTTTGGAGGTTAAGCTCCCCTGTCATTTCCTAACAACCCATGTGAATCTCAGTTGCAAACTCCTTATACAACTTGAAAAGCACCTTCCTCAATAATACCCATTTTTCTCCCATTTTCTTTGCTTATTTCTCACGCGTTAGCCATTTTTTTCCTCATTCCATACTTGAAACATGTCAAAAACTTTAAGTCCTAAGAAAAAACTCCTAAAATTCAAATGCCATATTCCCAAAGCCTTGAATCCTAGGCCTAAACCCCTAAGCCGTAAGCCTTAATTTCTAAGCAAAAATTTTGAAGCCCTAAGCCTTATGCCCTAAACCCTAAGCACTAATGCCAAAGCTTTATGCCCTAAGCCCTTAGCCCTAAGCTGAAAGCCGTAAGCTTAAGCCAAAGCCCTATGACCTATGCCCTATGCCCTAAGTCCTAAACCATCAGCCCTAAGTCGTAAGCCATGAGCCCTAAGTCGAAAGCCCTTAGCACTAAGCCCTATGTCCAAAGCCCAAAGCCTTTTGCCCAAAGCCCTTAGCACTAAGCCCTACACCCTAAGTCCAAAGCCCTAAGCCTTGCCTTAAGCACTATGTTCTGAGTCTGAAGCCATAAGCCCAAAGCCCATAGCTCTACACCCTACAACCTAAGCCCTTTCCCATAAGCTCTATGTTCTTAGACCTAAGTCGTTAGCCCTAAGCCCTAAGACCAATGTCCTAATCAGTAATTTAGAGAGCTCTAAGACCTAAGCCTAAAGTCCAAAGCCCTAAGACAAAAGTTTGCATCCCTAAGCCCTAAGCTAAAAGCCCTAATCCCTAAGCCAAAATATATTAGCCCTAAGCTCTAACCAAGAGCCTTAACCTAAGCCCAAAGAAAAAAACCCAAAGCCCTAAGCTCTAAGCCATATGCCCTAACTTAAAAGCCCAAAGATGTAACCCTAAATTTATTAGCCCTAAGCCTAGAGCCTAAAGCCCAAAATCCAAAGCCCTAAGAACTAAGCCCGAAGAACTAAGCCAGAGGACTTAATCCCTAAGCCCTAAGCCAAAAGCTATAAGCCCACAACCATAAACCCTAAGCCCAAACCTTAAGCCTAAGCACCAAGCTCTAAGCCTTAACATCAATGCCGAAAGCTGTAAGACCTATGCCCAAGTCGTAACCCCTAAGAGCTAAGCCTTAAGCTAGAAGCCTTAACCCCTAATGTCGAAACCCAATGCCCAAAGTACTAAGCCATAGTACTTATGCCCTAAGCCTAAACCCCTGAGCCTTATCGCTAAGTCCCAAGCCCTAAGTCCCAGGCCCAAAGCTCTAAACCCTAGGCTCAAAGCTCAAACTCCTAAGCCCTCTGTTTAAAGTCCTAACTCATAAGCCCTCTACAAGTTTTATTGATACTCAGAAACAACCAAACATCCACCTGTAGGATACTTATTATTTACCATAAGTTTATTCAGCTCTCTATAATTGATGCACATTCTCATTCTTCCATGTTATTTACAAACTGGGGCTCCCCAAGGTGAAAAGCTTGGCTGAATGAACCCTTTGTTAATCAATTCTACCAATTGACTTTTAGCTCCTTTAATTCAGCAAGGGCCATCCTATACGGGTTTTTAGATACCGGTTCTGTGCTAGGGTATACATCAATTATGAATTCAATCTCTCGGTCTTGTGGCAAACCAGGAAGATCATCTAGAAAAACTTCTATAAAATTTTGTACTACTAGGGTCTCCTTCAGTTGATGCTTTTTTTTAGTATCAATATACTTCCCAAGAATCCATCACATCCGTTTTTTAGTAATTGTTGAGCATTATAGCTTATGTAATTGGAATTTTCTTTACACACGTAACTGCTTCAAAAGAATAAATTTCTGCACCAGGAGAATGAAAATAAACAATCCTGGTCATATAATTAATTGTAGCATAAAGTCGATTCAGCCAGTCCATTCCCAGTATTGCATCGTAACCCTTCATTTTCATGATTATGAAATCAACATATATCATCTATCTTAACTATGCACTCCCGTAACACATGACTTAAATGTCAATGCTCAACCAAAGGTAGAATCACATCATACTCATACTTTGCTTCTTAAGGATAGAAATTAAGTATAAACTCAAGTGAGATAAACAAATGAGTTGCACCCGAATCAATCAATGTATAAACTGGCATATCAATAATACAAATGGTACCTGACACCACTGCAGATTCATTTGACTCTTCTAGCTTTTCATTGCAAAAACACGAGGTGTCACCTTTGGTTTCTCCTTGTCCAGCATCAGGTAAAACTTGGAGATGTGCCCGGGTTGCTTTCATTTATAACATTTCCAATGCCTTTCAAGCATTCTCCTAAATGTGCCCGATTGAATTTGGCAATCAACAATATCTAATAGTTGATTAAAAACCTCATCTTTTGCAGGATTTCCTCTTACAATTTTGTATTTATCCTACATGAAGCAATAATGTATAAGCAAATACTTATTCAATGTTGGAGCTTGTTCAGTGGTAGACTACCACTGGCAGTTGTGCTTTCAAGGTGTTTGCAGAAATGATTTTTACATGGGCTCTTATATCATAAGTTTGTAACATCTTTCCTAGCTTGAAATATGTTCATATTTTTTACTTGCACTAGAAAATATTTTTTTGTAAAAATCGCTTAAGGACTACATGAAAACTAAAGTTACTTAAAACATATTTAAACACATGTTAAGTTTCTTAAACTATTTATAAGTTATATGTACAAAGTTCAAACAACATCAACTACTCCCATGAACAAAGCAATCCATCTCGTACACCTCTTAGTGTACGTCTTCCTCACTTACATCATAAAACTCATCTATAAGCAAAAGACTCAACAAGTAGTATAAGATATGGATGAACATATGCATAGGTAAAACTTTTCTTTTTGTTTTATTTTGGGTCTTTCATTCCTTTAATTTATATCTTCCTAATAATTGGGGCTTCCTAGAAAGGACTGATAGACCACAAACTTGAGTCCATCTAAGGGGACTGCCAACTCGATTCCAAGGTTTGAGAGACCATAAACTTGATTCCACCTAAGGGGACAGCCAACTCATCCCATTCTCAATGAAATTTACTCAAATTTCTCTTTCTTTCTTCATCTTTTTCTTTGATTGTATTTCGAGCTCAACCCGAAACAACCATTTTCATATTATGTTTCATATGAAATCGCATGCATGTAAATAATTTGTAACTTTCTAGAAAACTTGATGCATGAGATGATCGTTATAAAAACGTGTCAAGCAATCAAGTAATATTCATAACATTAAAAGAAAAATCCATCATATCATAAAAAGAATCATGCTTTTCGACATCATTTTATATGTGCATCTCATTTTATCATATAAAGCACAAAACAATAGCAACTCCTATTGTTCTATGATGTAGACCCAATTAAGACTTTGGGATTTGGACTTAGGGCTTGATGAATAAGGCTAAATGCTTTGAATTTAGGACTTAGGGCTTTTGGGTTTTGGCATAGGGCTTTGGCTTTTGGGCTTTGGACATTGGAGTTTAGGATTTTGGCCTTTGGGCTTTATGCTTTGGGCTTTGGTTTTAGACTTTTGGCTATGGGCTTTTGGCTTAGGAATTAGGCTTTAAGGCTTATGAATTAGGCCTTAGTTAGGGTTTAGGGCTTTGAACTTTGCCTTTGGGCTTTGGATTTCAGGCTTCAGGCTTTGGACTTAAGGCTTTGGGCTTTGAGCTTCTGGCTTAGGTCTTAGGCTTTAAAGCTTAGATTTTAGGGCTTAGGTCTTAGGTCTAAGGCCTTAGGGCTAAGGGCTTAGGGCTAAGAATTTAGTACTCATAACTTAGGGCTTTGTAATTAGGGCTTTGAGATTGGGACTTTAGGTTTAGAACTTAGGGTTTAGAACTTAGGGCTCTTAAAATTTGTAACTTTCTAGATTTGAGCTTAGGAATGAAGATATTTGGAGTTGTATATAATAAGTTATGATAGTTTGAAGTTGTTGCAAAACAGTGAACAATATTTCGAGTTACAATTAATAGTATTATTTATAGGTTATGATTTTACTCACTTCAAAGGACTTAAATTAGACATCTTTATAAAAAGTTATGACACTTGAATCATCGTAATTGGACTTGTGTATCTCAAGTTATAGTTGTTGGAAGTTACTGCAAGATAGGGTATATCCGAGATTGCTCACTCAATTTTCTTTTATGTATTAAGGTTACCAAGTGATAAGTGTTGAAGATTAAGGGATTAAGTGATCAACTTAAAGCTAAGGACTTCAAGTAAGTAACTCTAAATGTCTTTGGCCCAATTGGGACTACAATACAAAGAGTAGACTTTATGGATTATGATTTGAATTGATTAGGTGCTATATTAAGTATGGATAATATTCTGTTGGGGTGTATTGCACAATACACTGACCCAAACTCTTAGGATTGTTTGTGTGCTTGTTTGTAATTGTTTGATGATTGATATGTTAAGTTAAATTTAATATTGTCATTATAGGTTATATGAATGTTGTATGTCATGCATATGTACAATTGATCATGCATCATGTTTTATAAAAAGAACAAAAATGTTTACATGCATGGTTTTGAAGATAATTCAACCGGATATTGTGGAGGGAGTAGACTAAGGCTGTCTCAAGGGAGGCCATATGGTGCCAATCCTCTATTCCGTAATCTTCAATATTCGATATATAAAGCACGTAAATATCAAGCTATGGGTGGGATGGAATGAGCTGTCTTACGGATCGGGCCATATGATGCTCATGAACTGTTCTAAATGGACCAAATTGTGTTCATTGGGCTGCCCGTGAAGAAGACCAAATGGTGCTTTTCCCTCCCTGTGCGTTGTGACGCCCACACCAAAGTAAAAGTATCAAGAAATCAAATGAAACGAAAATAGAACATGTTTTAAGAAATGCATATTCATGTAGGCATTAAGGAATTATGTATGGTTATTTACTGAACCTTAAGCTCATTAGATTAAGCTTTGTATTGTAGTTGATGAGATTAGTGGTGACGAGGTTTTTCCTTATCATTGATACAACGTGGTGGAGGAGGTATTAAATGTGCTGATGCTTGGATCGTTAAGTGACGACCGGTGGGAGATGTATTTTGATGTGTAGTGTTTTCGAAAAATGTTTTGAAATATATAATGTTTAAAAGTGATTGGCAATACATATTTATCAAAGTTTGTAAATTAACCTTATGTTTTGAACAAATACAATGCTTGATTAAGAAATTTTATATGGTTAATTGGTGTTCTTAAGGAATGGATTTAACTATCATTAAGTCTTCCGTTGTAGTTTTTATAAAATGTGTTAAAATAGTATTTTCTTATGCATAAAAAGCAAGTATTAAAATGTGATGTGAAAAATATTGTATCAGAGCCCACGAGGTTTTAAAATCGGTTCTGTAGACTACATAACGATACAAGCGTCGCACGAGAATACTTCACTCACTGTAAGTATTGTTTGATATGAAATGTTTAATTGTGTTTATATGCATTGTATGTGATAATGTTAGGATTAGCTGAAATCATGCCGAGAGGAAGAAGACCCGCTAATGAGGGGACTAGTAGTGGAGATGTGGTTGACAAGTTAGTGCATATGATTGGTAGACAATTTGAGTACTTGGAAGATTATTGAAGGAATAATCTAGGAGAAATGAGTTGTGAAAGATTTCGTCGTCTTTACCCGCCATGTTTTAATGGTCAGTCACCGGATCCAACATATGCCGAGGAATGGGTTTGAAAGTTTGAAGATCTATTTGAGTATGCCAAAATAGAAGGTGGGGATAGAGTAACATGTGCTATGTTTATGTTAGAGAATGATGCCCAGTTTTGGTGGGATACAATAAAGGCAACTACCAATGTGAAGGAAATGACTTGGGAGCAATTTAAGACAGTATTCAACAATAGGTATTTTAGTAGAGCAGTGCGTACATCGAAGATGGTGGAGTTTATTCAGTTAAGACAAATCGGGACGGTAGCTGAATACATACGGCGGTTTGAAGCACTATCCATGTTTGCTCCACACTTGGTTGCTAATGATGAACTAAAAGTATACCAATTTACTCAAGGATTGGAGATATGGATATATCGAGGAGTAAAGATATCAGGTACGGGGAATGTAACATATGCCAGTGTGGTAACTAAAGCGTTAGAGATTGAGGAGGCCAAGGTAAAATTTCATTAGCAAAGGGAATCTCAAAGGCAGTTCTTCAAACCGGTTCAACCTCAAGAAGATAAAATATCGCAACAATCAAGAGGCACAAAGAGGCCGAATGAAGATAAGTTTGATGCAAATAAAGGAAAGTAAATTCAAGACTCTACTCAAACCAAATTGTGCTCAAAGTGTGGAAAAATGCATTTTGGAGAATGTGTAGCAGTCACTGGACGTTGTTTTAAGTGCAAAGAGATTGGTCACATGGTTAGAAATTGTCCCCAGGTAAAGAAAGAGCAACCTAAGGTAAATCCGAGAGTGTTTGCTATGATTGAACCTGAAGACGTGGATCAACCAACTGTGGTATCAGGTACTATTTTGATTAATAGTGTGCCTGTATATGTGTTGATTGATTCTGGTGCTACACATTCATTTATATCGTCTGCGTTTGTGGTTAAATTAGATTGTTCACCAATGGTAACTGAGCATTTTTATGATGTGATGTTACCTTCTGGAGAACAATTGCATTTGAATTATATATTACTTGATTACGTGGTTTCTGTAAGTGGTCGTAGTTTGTATGAGGACTTCATAGTAATGGATATGAGAGGATACGACGTTATATTAGGAATGGACTGGCTCTTTCGACATTTTGCCACTATCAATTGTCAGACTAGAGTGGTTAGTTTCAAGCCGCCTGATGTGGAAGTGTATTCCTTTCAAGCTATACAATATGGTCAAAGTATGTCTATAATTTTGTTTATTAAAGCTCAACAATTACTAGAGACTGGATGTGAAGGCTTTCTAGCAAGCATTATTGATGTGCAAAAGCAGCCTAAAAAAACATTGCACGATATTTTGGTGATTATAGAATTTCTTGAGATATTCTTGGATGACCTTCCAAGTTTGCCACCAGATCGCGAGATTGAATTTGTTATTGATGTTTATCCTGGAGCAGAACCAGTATCAAAGAACTCGTACAGAATGGCTCCAATGGAACTAAAGGTACAACTAGAAGATTTAATTAACAAAGGTTTTGTACGTCCGAGTTTTTCACCATGGGGAGCTCCAGTCCTATTTTTTAAGAAGAAGGACGGATCATTAAGGATGTACATTGGTTATCGAGAGTTAAATAAGTTGACGATAAAGAACAAATACCCGTTGCCAAGAATTGATGATTTATTCGACCAATTACAATGTGCATGTGTGTTCTCGAAGATTGATTTTAAGGTCTGGATATTATCAATTGAAGGTCAAGACTATAAAATATTCCTAAAACGGCATTCCGAACCAGATATGGACATTATGAATTTCTAGTTATGTCTTTTGGCTTAACTAACGCATCGGGGCCTTTATGAATTTAATGTATCGTGTATTCAAGGAATTCTTGGATAAATTTGTGATCGTCTTTATTGACGACATATTAATTTATTCTCGATCAGATGACGAGCACATAGAACACTTAAAGGTTGGATTGTTTACAATGAAACTTCATAAGTTATATGCCAAGTTTTCTAAATGTGAGTTTTCGCTTGATAAGGTTAATTTCCTTGGACATGTTATATCCAAAGAAGGTATTTCTATTAATCCAGAAAAGATACAAGCTATTATGGATTTGGCACAACCGAAGAATGTTGGAGAAGTACAGAGTTTCCTCGCTTAGTTGGGTACTACCGAAGATTTATAGAAGGATTTTCAAAGATTGCTATTCCATTAACCAGATTAACAAGGAAGAATATGAAGTTTTGGTGGTCCAAGGAATGTGAACAAAGTTTTCATGAATTAAAGCAAAGGTTGACAACGACCCCAATTTTGTCTATTCTGACAGAAGAAGGAAGATATAGTATCTATTGTGATGCTTCTAAGATTGGATTGGGCTGTGTTCTAATGCCAGAAGGAAAGGTGATCGCCTATGCTTCGAGACAATTAAAAAACTACGAGCAAAATTATCCTACGCACGATCTTGAATTAGCGGCAGTAGTTTTTGCCTTAAAGATTTTAAGACATTAACTTTATGGTCAGCAATGTGGGATATTCTCGGACAATAAAAGTTTGAAGTATTTGTTTACACAAAAGGATTTAAATATGAGGCAACGACGATGGCTCGAGTTTGTGAAGGATTATGATTTTGAAATTAAGTATCATCCTGGAAAAGCCAATGTGGTAGTCGATGCTCTAAGTAGAAAGTCGAGGTCGGTGCAATCTGTATTGTCGGCAGTGTCAATAAAACTTCAAGAAGAGATGGATAGATTTGAGATTGGAGTAGTGTTGGATTTGGTTCTACTCTTATGGCATTAACAATCACGCCGACTATTTTGGAGAGAATTAAAGAAGCTCAACAAGGTGATCTTATGTATAAACGGTACAAGTTGGGCAAGGAGTCGGTTTCTTCCGAACTACATTGCTCAAATGATGGTATATTAAAGTATAGAAACCAATGGTATGTTCCAAAAGTGTATGAGTTACGAAGAGACATATTGACAGAAGCTCATTCATCTATGTTCTCAATACATCCCAAAAGTAAAAAAATGTATCATGATTTTAGGCAACAATTTTGGTGGCCAGGTATGAAAGAGGACATAGTAAAACATGTGGAGTTGTGTTCTGTTTGTCAACAAGTGAAGGCTGAACATCAAAGACCAGCCGGGACATTGCAATGTTTACCGATTCTGGAGTGGAAATGTGAACATATCACAATGGATTTTGTTGTGGGATTACCGAAAATAATAAAAGGCCATGATGCCATTTGGGTGATTATTGATAGGCTTACAAAGTCTGCCCACTTCTTACCAGTAAAGATGTCTTTCACAATGGACAAGTATGCAGAGTTATATGTTCAAGAGATAATAAGATTGCACTGAATTCCAGTTTCTATTACTTTGGATAGAGACCCCAGATTTACATCAAAGTTTTGGAAAAGCTTGCAAAAGGCAATGGGGGCAAGTTTGAATTTTAGTACAGCTTTTCATCCTCAAAACGATGGCCAAACCGAAAGGACAATTCAAATATTAGAAGACATGTTGAGAGCATGTGTTTTAGAATTCCAAGTGACATGGAGTAAGTTATTACCATTAGTGGAATTCACGTATAATAATAGTTATCAAGCTACGATTAGTATGGCACCATATGAGGCATTGTACAAGAGGAAATGTAGGTCACCTCTATATTGGAATGAAGTTGGTGAGGCTCAATTACATGGTCCCGAGATTTTACAACAAACTATAGAGCAAGTGAGAGTAATTTAGGAAAGTATCAAAACGGCAAAAAGTCGTCAAAAAAGTTATGCTGACCAACGAAGAAGGGAATTGGAATTTGAGAAAGGTGATGAAGTTTTCCTTAAAGTTTCTCCATTTAAAGGAGTAAGACGGTTTGGTAAAAAGGGAAAGCTCACTCCAAGGTTCATCAGACCTTTCAATATAGTGGAAAAGATAGGAAAGACGACTTATAAGATAGAGTTGCCATCGACTATGGAAGGAGTGCATAATGTATTTCACATTTCAATGTTAAAGTTTATGCACGATCAGAATCAAGTAGTTGAACAAAGTAGCATCGAAGTGGAACCAACTTTAGCATATGAAGAGAAGCCGGTAAAGATTTTAGACTCCAGAATAAAAGAATTGAGACATAAGCAAGTTCCACTAGTCAAAGTATTGTGGAAAAACCACTCTATGGAAGAAACTACTTTGGAAAGACAACAAGATATGGAGAAGAAATATACTAAGTTGTTTGACATGTAATTTTGAGGACAAAATTTCAAGTAAGGTTGGTGGATTGTAACACCCTTGCTTTTTGTGCATGGTACAATGATCTTTCTATTTAGTTTTGATGGTACGGTAAATTAGAAGTTGTGATCGATGAAAAAAAAATTGTTTTGTGGATGAAGGGTTTGAAGGAAAGTTAGAATAAATAAAACTCTCAATCAAAAGATTAACCTAAGTTAATTAGTGATTATTAAAATGGACACCTCCTACTTGAATGTACACTTCATGCTTTCCTCCACCTCCACCTTAATTTTCTGTGTAAAAATAATATAAATCAAAATGTTATTATTAAAGTTAAATAAATATGATTGGTGAATTTGGGGAGCAGCTTAAGTGGGGTGGAATGAGGAGAAAACACCTCATGTCTTCTCCACCTCCTCCTTAGCTTTTTATGAAGAGGGTTTCCAATCAGATGGGGGAAACCACGAAATTCATCTCCTTCTCTCAAGTTCTCTCTAGTTTTGTAGGAGAAAAGTGAAGATTTAAGGATAGTTGAAGTGTGTGAGGGTATTTAGTGCACTATTGAAGCAAGAAAAGAGGAAAATAGGGAAGCCACAAATTTGGAAACTTTGGTGACATGCTCCAAGTGTGGTGGAGGTGTTCGGGAAAGGAGAGAGATAAACAGCCACGGCCAAAGGCCAACCCGAGAGGAAAAACCAAGAAACATGGGAGGGTGTTGGCTCTGTCACAACTTCAATTGCATACGGGTTTTTAAGTCTGAAACTTAGGGGACATTAAGTTCAATTATTAAACTCAATCTAGTCCCAAATTTCAGACCAAACGCTCGTGGGGATTTTAAGTTGGCAAGGGGACACTTTTCAGTGTACAGTCAAACCCCAAAACAGTGCCCACTATTGCTGGAAATCGGGTAGGTTGGTTAATGCCAACTCCCGATTGGGAAGAGCTGTGCACACGAAATTTGAGGGAAAACTTCAGACAAGAAGAGAGGAAGATCTCAGCCAAAAATGGGCTGAATCTCACGAGTGAAAAAAAAATGGACACGGAACACAAGTTAAGGTCCTTTGAGGGTCTCGGGTGGACAGATTTGCAACAAACGGACACAAATGGCCGAATGCCCGGTTATGGATGAAAGCTATGGGAATTCCGGAATTAACCTGAGTCCATGCAAGATGGAGGAACGCCGGAGCAAGGCTGGAGGCTGCTAGCACAACTTCACCACCCTTGGAGATCGCTCAAACCGGATATTACTCACTGATTTGGATAAACCGTCGAGAGAGAAAATGGAGCTTCAAGCTTCAAGTTTTTTTTTAACAAATATTTTCTGCTGACAAAATACGTGAGTGAAGAGTTTCATATCCTCCCAACTTACAACAAAAGACAAAAATAGACACTAGCCTATTTTAGGAACTAATGAGTGGCTAAAATAAGAGTTTGGTGGACATAGGGCCCACCAACAACTTGCCTCCTACTCCTGCAACTCTTGGCCCTAAACCACGACCAAGTTGCATTACAAATCACAAATTTACTTAGGAAAAAATAGGTTTTCCCTAAGTCCCAACAAGATGGAACTTGAGTTTGCCAAACCGAACCAACACCAAGTTACAACTACAACCCAAAAATGATTGGTTACAACTTTAAACTACATAAAGCATATATATATGTATATATATTTGATCACGTGATGACCAAGAAGCCCTCCCCTTGCTATAATATTCTCAAGCTAGTATGAAGAATGCCAAAGAGAGCAATCCACTAGGTCACGGCTTGGTGCACCATCGGGTAGGATGCTTCAAGAGGAGGAGCCTTTGGTACTTCGGTGGTTGTCACCCTCACTTCATGCTCCCATTGTAGGAAATGCTTGGGTAGCTCTTTGTTAATAGAACTGGGAGCATCTAAGAGGCCTCTTGGAAGTAATATTGTCCCTGCAAAATCAACAAACAAATTAGAAACCCCCCTTGCACGGCTACGGGTCACCATGCCTTCCGATGGGTGGGGGTTCTCGGGCACATCATTTGGTGCAAGTTTTCTTTCCTTTAAGGTATCAATTATTAACATATATTGATATCTAAGTTCTTGGGTTTGTTCATAATGGTTGCTAGTGCATGAATTTTAAATTTATATCAAGATTTCCTAATTTCGGACAAATCTGCATAGTTTTAGAATTTGAATCAGTACAAGGTTTTTGAGTGGTAATTTGAATTTACTCTTTTTGGAGGACTTAAAGGAGACATCTTTACAAAATTTATGACACTTGAATCATCGTAATTGGACTTGTGTATCTCAAGTTATAGTTGTTAAAAGTTACTGCAAAACAGTGTATATCCGAGATTGCTCACTCAATTTTCTTTTATGTATTAAGGTTACCAAGTGATAAGCGTTGAAGATTAAGGGATTAAGTGATCAACTTAAAGCTAAGGACTTCAAGTAAGTAACTCTAAATGTCTTTGGCCCAATTGGGACTACAATACAAAGAGTAGACTTTATGGATTATGATTTGAATTGATTAGGTGCTATATTAAGTATGGATAATATACTGTTGGTGTGTATTGCACAATACACCGACCCAAACTCTTAGGATTGTTTGTGTGCTTGTTTGCAGTTGTTTGATGATTGAAATGTTAAGTTAAATTTAGTATTATCATTATAGGTTATATGAATGTTGTATGTCATGCATATGTACAATTGATCATGCATCATGTTTTATGAAAAGAACGAAAATGTTCTACATGCATGGTTTTCATGATAATTTAACCAGATATTGTGGAGGGAGTAGACTAAGGCTGTCTCGAGGGAGGCAATGATGTGCAACCCGAACACATCATGGATCAAGCCCCGACCAACCCAACGAGCCCACCCAATTTTACTAACTTAGTTGCTCGTTTTGTAGGTCTCTTAGTCTCGGAAACACCTTCCGAGCATGATCGGGAGCGGCCCAAGCACTCCGTTACTTGGTGCTCGGTCATTCCCGGCCTTGACGCTCACATCGGACCGTGTCCGACCGTACCCGGACACGGCGCACCCGGCAGCCCGGCCAACGAGGCTTATGACCGAGACACTCCCCGCACCCAACAGGTGCTCCATGACCCCGACCCGACGACCACCCAAGCTTCGGTCGTCGGCTTATCCAGAGACCACTAGGGCTTCGGCCCACCAATAGTGGCCAGCGTGAGAGAACGTACGGTCCGATCCCCTCAAATCGCGTGGTCTTCCACGGAGTCCAACTCCTCGGCCAACCCAACGCCGAGCCCGGCCACCTTAGTTTGTTTTCGCATTTAGAAGACTTAGTCAAGGAAAGAATGAAGTCTAAAGATAGAAGACACTCAACGCACGACGAGAAGCCCAAGATGGCCGAGTCTCTCACGAGGCTCGGCCCACTATCGGCAAATTCTATCGGCCAAACTTACTTAATCTTTAAGTATTTTGGTTATTTAGTTAAGATAAGGAAGAGGATCAAGACGTGTGGGCCATCGGACGCACGAGCATGGCCGATCACCGAACCACCTATGATTATCAAGGGATTTTCATGCACCAAATCCTTGGAGCATTTATTAAATCTTCAGAGGATCTTCAATCAATGGATTTCCACAACAAACTGTTGGATCCCTTGAAGATCGCACATGACCGACCGCCGGCTCGGCCCATCTAGACGTGTCGGCGCACCAACTCTAGTCATCACCGGTCCATCAAAGAACCAGACCGTGCGCTACCTTTTGTTGACCACCGAAGAGACTTTAGAAGCCCCGTATCCAGATTGGCTCGAACCAATCCGTCATTCGTTCGGAGCTCCGCCCATACCGACACACCCTCTCAGTCAACCAGCCAACAATAAGACAACTTCGGTCAATTTTTGAACCAACCGATCTTCCGACCATGAATCACGGACATGGACTTCTCCAAAGTCAACATGAAGCGTTTGATCAATCCAAATGCCGAAAGCTTCCTTCTTTTTAGCTAGTTTAGTTGAACTTTATTTCTTTAAGTATTGTAATCGTTTCCATTGTTCAATAGAGAGAATTTTAGTAAAAATTGTGCATTGCACCTTCAACCCGAAAGGATCGAAGCTCCCTCTCGATAACTCCCCTCTGGTGAGTCATATCCGGCCGAGTGTTATCAACCCTTGAGTGTTCATCGGTGAGTCATATCCGAGAAGACACTCAAGGTCTACCGAAGTCAACACTTTGATTGCTCAAGTGTTGAAACGTACATCCATCCATTACCTTACACCATCTTCATCCCCGAGCCTTCAAACCCCTCCACAAGCCGATTCCGGTCCACATTATCACCACCGAGTCATCTCCATCAACTACCGAGCCATTCCCAAAATTCCACCACTAAACCCCCTTATTTCCATCATGTTACGCTTCCGCAAACCCCATCCTAAATTGGCCCGAGCCAATTTTCCGATCACCGTACACGCGACCTCCCCGGTTACGTGAAAAGCAACAAGTCCGATAAAGTGTGTGCGATCCTGGTGCCCGCTGCACACCAGGCAATACGGTGCCAATCCTCTATTCTATAATCTTCAATATTCAATATATAAAGCATGTAAGTATCAAGCTATGGGTGGGATGGAATGAGCAGTCTTATGGATCGGGCCATATGGTGCTCATGAACTGTCCTAAATGGACCACATGGTGTTCATTGGGCTGCCCGTGAAGAAGACCAAATGGTGCTTTTCCCTCCCTGTACGTCGTGACGCCCACACCAAAGTAACAAGAAATCAAATGAAACTAAAATAGAACATGTTTTAAGAAATGCATATTCATGTAGGCATTAAGGAATCATGTATGGTTATTTACTGAGCCTTAAGCTCATTAGATTAGGCTTTATATTGTAGGTGATGAGATTAGTGGTGAGGAGGTTTTTCCTTATCATTGATACAACGTGGTGGAGGAGGTATTAACTGTGCTGATGCTTGGATCGTTAAGTGACGACCTATGTGAGATGTATTTTGATGTTTAGTGTTTTCAAATTTTTTTTTAAAAATATGTAATGTTTAAAAGCGATTGACAATACATATTTATCAAAGTTTGTAAATTAACCTTATGTTTTGAACGAATACAATGCTTGATTAAGAAGATTTATATGGTTATTTGGTGTTCTTATCGAATGGATTTAACTATCATTAAGTCTTCCGCTGTAGTTTTTATAAAATGTGTTAAAATAGTATTTTCTTATGCATAAAAAGCAAGTATGAAAATGGGATGTGACATTGATGATACCAAAGTTGAATCTATCCGGGATCGGCCAACTCCCAAGAGTGTTTTGGATGTGAGAAGCTCCATGGACTTGCCTCTTTTTATAGGCGGTTTACCTAATGGTTTAGTACCATTGTTGCTGCTTTTGACCGACTGCACTAAAAAGAGAAGAGAATTTCAATGGTCGTCTAGTTGTCAAGAAAGCACAAACTATATGAGGCACCCATACTTTTGCTTCCCGACTTCAATAAGGTTTTTGAAGGGGAATGTGATGCAGCGGGTTTGGGAACTAGGGCTGTTCTTATGCAAGATTGACAACCTATAGCCTACTTTAGTGAGAAGCTCAAAAGTGCTGCACTAAACTACTCAAAAGTTATACTCGGTGATTTAAGCTCTAGAGGTATGGCAACACTACCTGTTTCCCAAGGAGTTTATTATTCACACCGACCACCAAGCTCTCAAGCATATCAAAAGTCAAGGAAAACTGAACTCGAGGTGTAACATCCTGTTATTTAAAGACCTTTTTAAAACAAAGGTAAAATTTTTCTTTTTGTAAATACACGTGAAATACTTGACTTGAAAACTTAGCGGAAGCGTAATACTTTAAACGTTGAACTAATGAGCCGATACACGTGTAAACCTCAATTTCATCAATACAGATTAAAGGTAACTTTATGCAAAATAACAATTTTCATTCCTTTAAAATGTTTGACATAATTGTTCAAATACAACATCATTCATGGCACGTGATGAGGACTAAATTCCTCATCCCGAGCTTCATCACCTACATCAGAAAGCTTAACTAGTGAGCTTAAGGCTCAGTTAGTTAATCCGTAATAATAAAATATTTATGAGACCTTTAGGCAGATGCTGCTTTATAAAAACAATGTTGTTTCAGTATTCGTTGATATGATTTGAAAACAATGCTGATTATTTCATTTTCGTGGTGTGGATCCGCCCCCCATATGACGACCATCAACAAAACTTGATTTCAGGGTTAACATAATGTATATCATCATTTCATTTCATTTCTTTCACTTAACAGTCAAGTTATGTGGGAAATACCGTCTAGGGGAGAGTAGGCACCATCTGGTCCAACCTCTTGGGACAGCCAAACTCAAACCCCACCCAACATATAACTATTTACGTACATTTTGTTCATTTTATTTCTTTTCTTTCACTTAACAGTCCAGCTAATGTGGGTAATACCGTCTAGGGGAGAGTAGGCACCATCTTGTCCAACCTCTTCGGACAGCCAAACTCAAACCCTGCCCAACATTTAACTATTTACGTACATTTTGTTCATTTCATTTCTTTCATTATTTGATCGTTGAAGGTACCACGGGAGAGAGTAGACACCATCTTGCCTCCCTTGAGGCAGTCTAACTCGAGCTCCTCCTTCAACGACCCGTTGCATATTATCATGAAAATCATGCATGCAAATCATTTTCGTATTTTTCTTAAAACCATGATGCATGAACAAGTTAAAATGCATGAACACGTTGACATGCAATAAAATATACAATTCAAACATTGCAAGCATTTTAAAAATGCATCTTTATTCTAACACCAACAATCAATCAATCATCAAATAAGGCACACAAACATATCCTCAAATAAATTGAGGTCGGTGTATTGTGCGTTACACCCCAAACAATCCAGCATATTCCAAAATCATAAATCCTAATCTTTGTAATGTAGTCCCCATAGGGCCAATCACATGCAACATTAACTTACCTTTGCAGCTATCTCAAATTAATTCATTTGAGTCCCTTCTTAGTCCAATTAATGACCTAAACAATAGATCATTCAAGAATTAGAAAATACATAAAGTCTTAACTTTCTTTTCAAACTTTGAACTACTATAACTTCCTTGATAATGATCCATTTCTGATACTTAAGGAGTCGAATTGTTCCTTAAGGAGTCTACTATAACTTCTTAGAAGACACCAAATTCAGAAAACTAAAGCACGTCGACTTATGTGGACAAAACAGAGGGAATTCACTGTTTGAACAGTGATTATGTTGACATAAACTTTCAGGGGTCGACCTATGTCAACAAAACAGAGACTGCGTGTTCTTATCGGTTGACCCAAACTACAAGAGGTCGATCAAAACTCTTCCAAGTTTTCGTACACTGACTTGTGACGTCTATAACTTTTTCTACATAGCTTTGAATTTAGTGATTCTAATAGCTATGAATTACTCTAAGAGTCTACTTTAAATCTTATGAAGGATATAAACTCGAAGTCGTGCTACAATCTGACCGAATCTCAAAAATTCTAACCTTGCACACAATTAACTGATTTTCTAACAACCTACGTGAAATCCTTCATTTTTATCCATCAATTCAACCAATATCATCATATTATCCTTACTGAACCTAAAATAAACTTAGAGGATAAAATAATACCTTGAACTTCAGGCTTCACGAATTTATTTGGGATTTTCTACTTCACCTCTCTTGAAATAACTCACTCACTAACTCAAGGACGCCTAAACTCACCCTTTTTTCTTTCTCAACACCTCTCTTCTTTGAGAAATCTCACTCTCCTTCGAGCTTAGAGCAACAAAATGGGAGAGAATGGAAGAGGGCTCGTGGCTTTGGAGAAAGATATGATAGACATGCCTTCTTATCTCTTAATTAAACCAAATAAATGTTTCTCTAACATCCACCAATCACATTTCACCAGGTTTTTTATTGACTTTTCAGCTTAAATCGGGAATGTGTCGACGGCTAGTCAATTGTGTCGATCGAAAGTATTCCTGAGATTGACTTATGTCGACCGTTTGTCCAATTGTGTCGACTCAATCTATTCCCGAGAGCAACTTGTGTCGACCGTTTCTAAGTCCTGGGGTCGACCGAAACTATATATTGGGTCGACCCCTCTTCAATCACGGGGTCGGCCAAAACTATACTAAAGGACTGTTTTGTGTCGACCCCTCTTCGAAACATACAATTGTGTCGACCCCTCAAAATTCCTAGGGTCGACCTAAAATACACTCTTGTGTCGACCCCTCCTAAATCCTGGGGTCGACCGGAACTTCCATTTGTGTCGACCCCCTCCTAAATCATGGGGTCTACCGGATCTTACTTTAATACTTTCATTTGTGTCGACCTTACTAATATCCACAATACTTTAATACTTCAAAATTTAACCAACATTCATAAAAATCTTAAACACTTTCATTTTAAAATCATAATTCTAAAAATAAACAAGGGTTGTTACACGAGGCACCGTAAGTGGGTAGAGTTCCTTGAAAGGTATCCTTACATCATCAAGTACAAGAAAAGGGATTGGAATGTGGTGGCCGATGCTCTCTCAAGGAGGTTTGTTCTCTTAACCAAGTTATCCACTAATTCTTTTGTTTTGATTCTTATAAGGGGGATCAAGACTTTGGTCATTTGTATGAAATAAGTTTAAAGAAGATGGATTATGGGTATCATATCATGGATGGCTATTTATTCAAAGGAGGGAAGCTTTGCATTCCTAAGCGGGGATCCGAGAGTCTCTAGTCAAGGAGGCTCATAGAGGAGGCTTGTCAAGCCATTTTGGTGAGAAGAAGACCTTGGAGGCACTCAAGGAATAATTTTATTGTCAACACCTAATGTGGGATGTGAATAAAGTAGTGGAAAAGTGAATCATTTGCAAGAAAGCCAAGAGTAGAGTGCTTACCCAAGGATTATATATGCCCCTACCCGTTCCTAGTCATCTGTGAATGGAGTTGAGTATGGATTTTTTCCTGGTCTCCCTCGGACTAGTAGGTCAAAGGGTTCTATAATGGTTGTTATCGATCGCTTCTCAAAGATGGCTCACTTCTTAGCTTGCTCCAAAACCGATGAAGCAAGCAATGTTGCCGAATTGTTCTTGAAGGAAGTTTTCCGTTTACATGGCATCCCAAGATCCATTGTGTCAGATAGGGATACCAAATTTTTTAGGGATTTTTTGGAAACTATATGGAAGAGGATGGGAACCAAGCTCCTCTTTAGCACCTCCTTCCACCCTCAAATCAATGGTCAGAACGAGGTAGTGAATAGAACTTTGGGAAGTTTCCTTAGGACCATAGTTAGCAAGAAACTCACAGATTGGGACATAAAACTCCCATATATCAAGTTTTCTTACAACAAGAGTGTCCATAGCTTGAGTTAAATGACCCCCTTTGAGGTAGTTTATGGTTTCAATGCTTTGACACCTCTCAACTTATTACCACTACCATCTAAGGAGGTTATCAATCCAAACGGAGCGAAGAAGGCTGAATTGGTGAACAACATGCATGAGAAAGTTAGAAAGGCCATCAAAAGAGCCAATCAATCCTATGCCAAGTATGCAAACCGACTTAGAAAGGAGGCCCATTTCAAGGTAGGAGATTTAGTGTGGTTGCACTTAAGGAAGGAGAGGTTTCCTGAGCAAAGGGGATCAAAACTAGCATCGAGGGCTGATGGTCCCTTCAAGATATTGGAGAAAGTTAATCCAAATGCGTTCAAACTCGAGCTACCCAGGAATATGGCGTTTCGGCCACTTTTAATGTGCAAGACCTCTCTCCTTGTGTGGGAGATCAAAGTGAAGAAAAGGAAGGAGGAGATCCACCCTTAGATTTGAAATCCTCAAGTACCCGAGGAGAATAACATGCCATGAAAACCATCGATGAGAGCCGAGTCTCAAGGAGTCATGAACCGAGTCCGCGCCAAGTAATTTTCTAACAAGTGTGCTCTTTTTGTAGGGATGTCTAGCAAGGATTCAGCATAATAGGTCAAAATGGAAAGATAAGGAGAAGCCTACGTAACTCTTCATTTGGAGAGCTAGCTTGGGAGGAAATGCATGGTTACTGTCTGATCAAGATCAAATGGCGGAGAAGTGAACGAGTGTGTGTTCTGCTACTCGAGCCCTTTCTACAATTTATAGTACTTAACCTAGGTATGTACACTTTATAGTACAGACCCATTTTTTATGTCATTTAGTGTTTTGTTCATTTTTTGGTTGAACAATTGTTGAGTGGAAAAAGGTGGTTTTTTTTTTGTTAGAATTAGGGTTTTATTTGCTGAAGGGTTAGTCACATGAAAACCCTCTTTTGAGCTTCATGTGGGGGGACCATGGTCAGCCTTGGTGCCTCCTTTTCGGGAAATTTCTAGCAGGACCATCTAGCTTTTTTTCTTCCTTGTTTTGCCATTCGGGTAATGTTTTTTTTTTAATTTTTGGGAGCCCACCCTCCCAAGCTTGGGGGTGATTTTAAGCTCACTTTGAGCTCATTTGTATTCAGTGAAGTTTGAAATTAAAGACTGCATTTTGCATCTCATTACCTTTGGTGGTTTCTCCTCCTCCAAGACTCGGGTTTTCCGGCGAGTTATATCTAGAAACCACCGAGAGCTCCACTCCGGTTTTGGCTGCCATTCAAGCTTGGGTTAGCTAGGCCATACCACACTCCTTCAACCACGTTCTAGGGGAAGCCAAGGTAAGGGTGTGAACCCGAAAGCTTCTCCTCCGTCCAGGTTTATCCTTCTGTTTACAACTTTCTGATCTTCCTTTCCCGAGAGCTCATTTTTTAGTACTCTAGCAATTTTATGCATATCTTCTAATTCCCTCAATCATTTACCGTGATATTTTGGCCCATAAATGATGTGCCAACGATATCAGACGACACAACATGAACGGTGTAGAATTGACGAAACGAAGAACAAACTCTACAATCTTACACTTGTCTCCCTCTTGCACGAAGTGGGGAAAATTGCAGCAAGTTACTAATTTCACAACTAGTAACAAGATAATAAAACTTACAAACACACGGATACTTCTCACGGGGTGAAATGCAAGGTTGTTTGGAGGATTCCTCAACAAACTAAAAGCAGCAAGTGCTCTCAATATTACATGTTCAACAACCCCTTACAAAATGAGCTAAGGAAGGCTTATATAGCCTTTGAATTAAAGCCATCACGATTTTGCTTCAATTCTAGTTAAAACATGTTAACAAAAAGTATGCTGCAAAGTATTTTTCAGATGAAAAAGTAGTGTGAATGCTCATAGATGGTTTCCTCCCATTGTGGGCTGGCAGGTTGCATGCTCACATGTGATTAGAAGAGTTGGAGGTGATAAGAAGGATGAAAGCCTTTCACTAAATGGCTGCAAAGATGGTGGGCTTGCAGGTATTTTGTTGAAATCTGATTGGACGAGGAAAATGTGATAAAAGGCTGAAAATTTATCAAGGGATGGATGAATTTTAATGTGAAAAACGGATTGGATAGAAGGGAACAAAATGAGACTTGCAAGCTTCCATCTGATTGGCTAAAAAAGGAGGTAACTTGGTAACACTAAAATAGTGGCTGCAAAAGAGATTGTGGGACCCAGAAGCAGCTCTCCACCTCATGCTTGGTCTTCAAACATGGTGGACAACAAAAAAACATGTGAATTGTTCATCAAGGGTGGATTAGTTTGACCGCCATTGTGCTCGATATTCTGATTGCTTGGGTGGACCAATTATCTTGCTGCCACGTAATCAAATGGTATGGAAATTCCTCGTCCTTCGGGGTAGCTTCTTCATCTCCTACATTCTCCAAATATTTACCTACAAAACGAGCAAACAAGTTAGTCAATTTGCGAGTCTGGCTCCTTGTGATGATTCTTCTGGGGTCCTCTTCAATTTGTGCCAACATTGGCACATCAATAAACCCCACCCCCATCTAACTTCCCTCTAAATTTTAGCTTAGGCCGCCGGAGATCCGGCAGGTGACATTTGATTCTGTTTTTCCTTCACCCGAGCCAACCATTCCCATTTTCCCCTCTTTTCTCTTTCCATTTCTCTCTTAACCGACCCAACCACCATTCCCATAGCATATCATCTGGTATCAGAGCCCCTTTCCTAACCACCTCCCTTCTATTGTCATTTTTTTATTTGATATCTAGAGCATAACATGATGACTTTGTTTGGAGCTACTCTTAGCCCACCCCGAGAACCCCCCACACCCAATGTACCACCTCCCGCACCCTCTAATACGAGAAAAGCTGAACCAAGCTACCAAGGGCAAATAGATGAGCTCAATAGGAAGTTGGATCTTGTTCTACAACTATTGGAGGCCAACTCACACCCCATGAGAAGACACTTTACTGTGTCGAGGAGAAGGCCCGGCCAAGGAATGAGAAGAGGCCGAACCCTTGACTCTGAGGATTTCGATGAAGATGCTATCTCTTTTGATCCACCAGGCCTAGAAGATGAGCTGAGGAACGTTAAGGTTATCATTCCTTCCTTTAATGGATTTTGTAGTGGTGATGCTTTCCTTGATTGAGTTGAAAATGTGGATAAAATCTTTGAATGTTATAACTATTCAGAATAGGCAAAACTACAATTGGTTTCTTTAGAGTTGATCGACTATGCTAGCCTTTGGTGGGATAGTGTGAAATCCCATAGAAGACGTGAGGGAGATGATGAAATTTTGACGTGGAGTGCACTCATGAGAAGGTGATTTGTTCCAAGCCATTATAAACAAGAGCTTTTCCTCCAACTCCAAACTTTGAAGCTAGGCACCCTCTCGATTGAAGACTATTTAGCCGAGTTTGAGACCTTACTGATCCAAAGTGATCTTCAAGAACCCGAGGATAAAATCATAGCAAGGTTCCTTAGAGGCCTAAACAAAGAAATCAGAGACATTGTGGAGTTGCAAAAGTTGGATAATATGGCTGTTGTCATCCAACTTGCTATGAAGGTGGAAAGACAAATCAAGCAAAAAAGCAAAGGTGGTTTTAGCTGGTTTGTACCAAGGGCCACGCCCCCGTTCAAACCATTTCCTAAGAATGAAGATAAGCCACCAATTGTTAAGCCTTGGAGTCGAAAGAAGGAATTTGAAGTAAAGCCAGTAGATGATGGTACTCGGCCTAGGTCAAGGGAGATCAAGTGTTTTAAGTGTCTCAGCCTTGGCCACGTTGCCTCTCAATGCCCCAAAAAATGAGTGATGGTTCTTCTTGAGGGGTCTAATGAGGTTATTAGTGAAGAGGAAGACACGGTTGAGACTAGTGAAGTGCAAGAGCTGATGGAGGTTTGCCATGCACAAGAAGGACCTCTCTTGATGGTGAAGGGGTACAAAGAGAGAACATCTTCCATAGTAGATGCCTAATTCAAGGGCAGCTATGTTCCTTGATTATAGATGGAGGATGTTGCACCAACGTTGCATCTAAAGATCTTGTAAAGAAGTTGAAGCTTCTCACTACAGAGCATCTAAATCTATATAGACTTCGGTGGCTAAATGAGAAGGAAGATCTCAAGGTCTCCGAGCAAACACGCATTGAATTCTCTATTCGTGGTTATGTAGACAAAGTACTATGTGATGTGGTGCCGATGAGTGCAAGCCACATCTTGCTTGAAAGGCCGTGGCAATTTGATATAAGACCTATCCATGATGGCTATTCCAATCATTACTCCTTCAAGTTTGGTGGGAAAATCATCAAGCTCACCCCCCTTGAGGAAAGATAAATTGTCCAAAATGAAGTTGCAAGGAGGAAGGGGGCGGCCAAATCTAATTTCTTGATGACCTAGAAAGAGTTGATAAAAACTATACAAGAAGGAGGCCCGATTGTACTAGTATTGTTTCGCGAAAGACTCCAAGAAATTGAGCATGTTCCAAATGCTGTTCAAGCACTTCTTGAGGAGTACCAAGATGTGTTTCCGAAAGAACTACCCCGTGGTTTGCCACCCCTTAGGGAAATCGAACACCAAATTGACCTCCACCCGGGAGTAGTGCTACCAAATCAAACTTCCTACCGATTGAATCCCGAGGAGGCCAAGGAGCTTAAAAGGCAAGTCCAAGAGCTTCTTGACAAGGGGTTTATAAGAGAAACTTTGAGTCTTTGTGCTGTCCCAGCTCTATTAGTTCCAAAGAAAGATGGAAGTTTCTTGATGTGTGTTGATAGCCGAGCCATAAATCAAATCACAATCAAATACTGGTTCCCGATTCCTAGGCTCGAAGACATGTTGGATGAGCTTAGTGGGGCATCCTATTTCTCAAAGGTGGACTTAAAGAGCGTTTACCATCAAATAAGGATGAAGGAAGGTAATGAATGGAAGACGGCCTTCAAGACCAAATATGGTCTCTTTGAATGGTTAGTAATGCCTTTCGGATTATCTAACGCTCCTAGTACCTTTATGAGACTCATGCCTTTTGTTTTGAAAGATTTCTTGGGCAAATTTATAGTTGTCTATTTTGATGATATATTGGTGTTTAGTTTGGACTTTTCTACTCACCTTAGATTGTTGTTTGATACACTCGAAAGAGTTAAATTGTTTGGCAATTTGAAGAAGTGTGCTTTTTTGCAAGAGAGAGTACACTTTATTGGGTTTATTATTTCTAAGGATGGCATGGAAGTCGATGACTCAAAAATTGTGGCAATCTTAGCATTGCCTATTCCCAAGAGTGTGTCAGAATTTAGGAGCTTTCATGGCCTTGCATCCTTTTACCGAAGGTTCATACAAGGGTTTATTTCAATTGTAGCTCCTTTGAACGATTAAACAAAGAAGGGAAAGAAGTTTGAGTGGACTCCCAGTTGCCAAGAAAGTTTTGAATTGATAAAGGCAAAGTTGTGCAAGGCACCCATGTTAGTGCTCCCCAATTTCAATAAGGTCTTCGAGGTCGAATGTGATGCTTCGAGGATAGGCATTGGTGCAATTCTTATGCAAGAATGGAGACCCATGGCCTACTTTAGTGAGGAGCTCAAGGTTGCCATGATTACTTACTCAACCTATGACGAGTTCTATGCGGTGATCCAAACACTTGAAGTGTGGCAGCATTATCTTCTCTCAAAAGAATTTATTATACTTACGGATCATCAAGCCCTCAAACACCTAAAGAGCCAAGGCAAGTTGAATAGAAGGCGTTCCAAGTGAATGGAATTCCTCAAAAGGTTCCCTACATCATCGAGTTCAAGAGGGGAGAAACCAATGTTGTGGCCGATGCTCTCTCATGGAGGATTATTTTCTTAACCAAACTTACCACTAAATTCTTTGGTTTGCTTGGATAAAGGATGCTTATAAGGAAGACCAAGATTTTGGCCAATGGTATGAATGGTGTTTAAAGAAGCGAGAATGTGGATACTACCTTATGGATGGTTACCTCTTCAAGGTAGGCAAACTTTGCATCCCTCATGGCAGAATCCGAGAGACTCTCATCAAGGAGGCTCATGGTGGGGGTTTGGCAAGTCATTTTGGCATGAAGAAGACCTTAGAAGCACTTCAAGGGCATTTTTATTGGCCTCACTTGTTTCGGGATGTGCACAAATGACATGCTTCAAGTATGGGGGCAAGCCATTTGAGCTAATTGGGTATAAAACAGAAACATAATAGTTACTGAAAATGGGTGAATTTTAGATAGATGGATCTCGAGTTCCAAACTGAGTTAACATCTGCGATTTTGAGGGATGTTTGGTAAGAGAATGGAGAGCTTAACCGCAAAATTTGAGATACAAAGCTTAAGGAAATCGGAAGTTATGTAGGTGAGAGTGTGGGGTATTTTTGGTAAGAGAGAGAAAATAGAACAGGCCTGAAATTGGATGAACTTTGAAATGATGGTTTTCAGGTCGCCTATGAACTTTGCTACTGAAATTTTTAGGAATGTTTATGGGATGGGTGGAGAGTTTAAACTGAAAATTTGAGCTTAAAAACTTCAAGTAAATGAAAGTTATACAGATGAAGGCGTCGGGTGCTCAAACAGAAATTTTGAAACAAGAAATGGTGGTGTTTCATAAAATGTAAGAAAACAAAGATGGAGAAGAGCCAATGGGAAATTACACGCTTACCCTAATGTCCACTTTGGATTGGCGGAAGACGTGTAGCAAGGCCTAGCTCACCCATAGCTCAAAGGAAAGCAAAATCCAAAGGAAACCCTCAGAATATCGCAGGATATTACTCACCGGAGAAACAACAAGTCTTGGGATAAAATCGCCAAGGAAGAGATACACAAAGAAATCTGAATTTTCTCAAGTCAAAAGTGCCACAAAGAGGTGCCAAGGGTGGTATTTATAGACCCTTGGCAGTGATAAAAAAGCTCAATCTAATGGCTCAAAATTGAGTTACCCGATTTGGGTTTTGCATCCAAGAACAAGCAAAAATGATGACCTCCTTTAATAGGCAGGTGATGATGGTTCTCTAGGGTGGCTCCTCTTCATTTTCTCCTCCCAAGGGCGGCCATTTAATATTGAGTAGGACGTGCTTGCAGCTGGTTGCTTGTGGAGTTGGTTTACATCACCTTTTGACAAAAATAGAAACACAAAAATAGTAACCCACTCACACAAACTCCAAGCAAAAACCATGCCCCAAACAAAGGGCCCTTAAAGCATTTTTGTGCAAAGTAAAATAAATGTATTGGGCCAATAAAAAGGGGGAATAAAGTCGGTCATCTTCAATTTTGGCTTGGGTTTGTGCCAAGTTCTCGGATCCGGCCTAAACCCGGCCTCTACCCAAACTCTACCTGCTTCCTTGTGCTTCTCAGCTTCCTTCTTGAATTCCTGAGCTATCCTCTCATTTGATGAGGTGCTTAGGTTGTTCTTCATCCTTTTGACTTGGTTCCTCTATGAAAATATTGAATGTTTCATCACATACAAAAAGAACAAACTTGTTAGAAAATCCCTGAGCTCGGGCTTGGGTGATTGCTCCTTGAGGGGATGCATCCCGAGGCATGTCAACAAAGTGGTGGAAAGGTGCATCATTTGCAAAAAGGCCAAAATTAGGGTCCTTCCCCAAGGGTTGTACATGCCCTTGCCCGTCCCAAGTCATCCATGGGTGGAAGTAAGCATGGACTTTGTTTTGGGATTATCTCGGACTATTAAAGCTAAAGAATTCATTATGGTTGTGGTTGACCGGTTCTCCAAGATGGCTCATTTTATAGCTTGCACTACGACGGATGAGGCTAGCCAAATTGCCGATTTGTTCTTCAAAGAGGTTGTTAGATTGCACGACATCCCGAGGTCTACTGTATCGTATCGGGACACTAAGTTTTTAAGAGCATTTTGGAAGATGGAGGAAGGTGGGCACTAAGCTCCTCTTTAGCACCTCTTTCCATCCTCAAACCGACGGCCAAACAGAAGTGGTGAATAGAACCTTGGGGAGTTTGCTTAGAAGTGGGGTTAGCAAGAAGCTCATGGATTGGGATGTCCAACTCCCATACATTGAGTTTTCCTACAACCGAAGTGTCCATAGTGCCACCAAAATGACACCATTTGAAGTGGTGTATGGTTTCAACCCCTTGACTCCACTTGACTTAGTATCGCTGCCCTCCAAAGACATTGTGAATTATAATGGGGCTAGCAAGGACGAACAAGTGAAGAAGATGCATGAGAAGGTAAGTAAGGCCCTCCACAAGAAGAATGAGTATCATGCTAGACAAGCTAACCGAGGAAGAAAAGACATTAACTTCAATGTGGGAGACTTAGTGTGGTTACACTTGAGGAATGAAAGATTTCCCAAGCAAAGGCG
>QAOC01033794.1:125109-146445 GCA_003255005.1 Begonia fuchsioides
TTCGGGTTTATCCCTCCGTTTACAACTTTCCGATCTTCCTTTCCCGAGAGCTCATTTTTAAGCACTCTAGCCATTTTTTGCATATCTTCCGATTCCCTCATTCATTTTCTGCGTGAGCCACCCTTGAGCCACCAAAATGAAGCCAAAATAATAGGGCTGCCACTCCTAAGAGGATACCCTAAGGGAGTCAAAAGACTCTCATGCAAAGGCATGCAAAAACCAACGTTAAAGTTTGTGCACAAAAAGAAACACACAAAAAGTTAAAAGTCTCCCTCCTCCACTTAATTGGTCTTGGGCTTGCTTCCCATTGGGCTGGTCTTCTTATAATCCTCCTTAAAACTCCCTTGGAAGGTCCAACTCGGGTTCGGGATATTAACAACGTTCGTTGGCTTTTCTATGTAATTCATGGAGTGCTTGGGCCTCTCTTGGTCCATTATGGTTGGTTCCATAATACTAAATCCTTGCATAAGCTTCCCTACAAAAAGAGCACATGTCTTAGAAAATTCCCGAGCCATGGCTCTGTGATGTTCGGTTAAGGGTGAGGTATTTCGGGGCATGTAATCCTCTCCGAGTATTTGAGGATTTTCCCTCAAATCAAGTTGTAACGCTTTCTCCTCCTTATCCTCCTCTTCATCAGCAACATAAGGTGATATATCTTCGACGTTGAAGGTGGCTGAAACTCCAAAGAAATAGGAAAATACAAATTTAGCAAACACATTAGATAAAAATTTGTAACATGACAATTTTTGGATCGCCCACATCATGTCATCCTCCCGAGGTTGATAAGGATTTGTCCTCAAATCAAAAATCTTTTTGATCTTTTGATGAACCCTTTTTTTTTGTTTAGGATGCATGGGCATGCTCTTCCAATCATAAGTTGTATGTTGTTTCAACCATAAGTGGTAAGTTTTTCCCACCCGAAGACAATTTTCTTCCTAGGCTCCTTTTCTAAATTTCCCAAAGTGTCGTTTCCTTTAGGATCCATGTAAAACATCTCTAGATGTTGCCAAGCAATTAGCCACATCGTAAATGAAGCTTGTGCCAAAAACATACTCTGGGATATTATGCCAAAAACTTGAGATAAGAAAAACGAAATTCCAAAAATACAAAGGCAACACTTGGTACAAACAAATTAATTATTTCCATAGCTCAAAACCTCATTTAGCTTTCCACCGTCAATTAAAATACGGTGTTGCATTTCCTTTGACCACCAATAAAAAGTTTGTGCCCATAAATTTCCAATAAGGTCACCGATCCAATATATGTCAAACAACAATGCAACAATTTCATAAAAATCTACGAAGGCATGCAAAGAGTCCTTAATAGTAAATGTGTCCATATAATACCAAGTTATTTGCCTCGTCATAATATACAAAGAATCCACGTAGATGCTGTCATGTTTAATCCCAAATGCATTGTCCCTCATTAATTTCTCAATTTCACAACTAGGCAAAACAAGGGCATAATTTCCTATGAAAGTTCCTTAACTCCAAAATTTGCATGCTCAACCGCAACAACAAAATTCGCCTTAAAAAATTTTATGTCCACACCACTAAAATATCCACTATCAAGCCAACCAATCTCAAGAAGATAACTAAGAACTTGATGAAATGGATCATACCTCTCGGCCACAACCTTGTGCGGTTTGGCCACTTCATCCTTAAGGTGTACTTGGATACAATGGTATTCCATTATAAACTCTTCAAAATCATTTGTCCTTTCCATACAAGGATGAGATGTTTCTGCCAATGAAGGGTTGTCTATGATCTATTCTTTGTTAGGCTCGTAAAGATTCTTGAAGATATCATTAGAGTTGTCGGATTCCGCAAAAAAAATGATTTTCCTCAAAATCGACAACATCTTCCACTTGCTCGGTTTGTACCTCAACATTTTCTTCCACTTTTTGTTGGAGAGAAGCAGCATAACTTTGATTAAACTTGTGAATATCTTGACCAAATTCCAACATAAGAAGCTTGAGTTCATCCAACGATTCATAATAGTCCGATTAAAGGTAATCCGAGTAGTGACTTTTTGCTCCTCGGTTTGATCTCGAATGTGGTGCAACTAGTGAATACATATTATAAAAATAAAACAACAAAAAGACGGAGGCAAAAAGGAAGGTGGGATGGGATGTTTGGCTCTGATACCAAATGACAAGAAAATTGAATGGAGAAACGAACACTTTCTAGATTCGGGTGGAGAAGGGTGGAAATCCGGATGAGCAGAAAATAGAGGGAACCTGTGGATAGCAGGTCTCACAAACGGTGGTGGTATTTGGCCTCAAATTTTGACGAGGAGTAGATGGGGAGAGGTAAAAGGTGACTTCGAAATATTAAAGAAGTCTCACGAGTATAATGGAAGATATGTAGATGGAAGTGTAAATGGACATAAGGTAGCCGAAAAATGGTATGTGCAGGTAGATTCGGAAAATATGGGCTTTCGAGATGAAAAATGGAAGGAAGAGCTAATGATCTACACACTCACCCTCAAGACCACGAGTGTGGTTGGAGATATGTAGTAAGGATAGGTCCTCCTAGCATGGAAGGATGACCAACTCCGGGGTTGCTCTCGTTTGCCGGAAGTCCACCGGGAAGGTCGAGTCTTGGGATTGGAAGATCGCCAAGGAAATTGACAATGCAAAGCAAATTTTTTCAAATTAACCAAAACTCCAACAATGCGCAGGGATTTGAGCATAAAACATGCACAAATCTGCATGGGAAAAGGACTCAAATCGGATGGCTCATGGAAGCTTACCTGATTTGACCACGCACACAAAAAGGGAGGCCCTAGACAAAACTGATTTGGGCAAACTCTAGGCCAGCATCCCCATCTGCATGAGCCACCCTAGAGCCACAAAAATGCATCCTAAATAATAGGGCTGCCACTCCGAAGAGGATACCCTAAGGGAGTCAAAAGACTCCTCATGCAAAGGCATGCAAAAACAAACATTAAAGTTTGTGCACAAAAAGAAACATACAAAAACTTAAAGTAAAAAGTCTCCCTCCTCCACTTCAATTGGTCTTGGGCTTGCTTCCCATTGGGCTAGTCTCCTTATGATGTGCCAACGGTATCGTATGACACAACACGAACGGTGTTGAATTAAAGAAACAAAGAAAAAACACTACAATCTTACACTTGTATCCCTCTTGCACGAAGTGGGGAAGATTGCAGCAAGTTACTAATTTCACAACTAGCAACAAGATTATAAAACTTACAACACACTGATATTACTCACCGGGTAAATTGCAAGGCTGTTTTGAGGATTCTTCAACAAACTAAAAGCAGCAAATTGTCTCCATATTATATGTTCAACAACCCCTTACAAAATGAGCTAAGGAAGGCTTATATTGCCTCTGAATTACAGCCATCACGTTTTTTGCTTTAATTCTAGTTAAAACATGTTGACAAAAAGTATGCTGCAGTATTTTTCAGATGAAAAAGTAGTGTGAATGCTCATAGATGGTTTCCTCCAATTGGGGGTTGTCAGGTTGCATGCTCACATGTGATTGGAAGAGTTGGAGGTGATAAGAAGGATGAAAACCTTTCACTAAATGGCTGCAAAGATGGTGGGCTTGCAGGCATTTTGTTGAAATCTGATTGGATGAGGAAAAGGTGATAAAAGGCTGAAAGCTTATCAAGGGATGGCTGAATTTTAATTTGAAAAATGGATTGGATAGAAGGGAACAAAAGGAGACTTGCAAGCTTCCATCTGATTGGCTAAAAAAGAAGGTAACTTGGTAACACTAAAATAGTGGCTGCAAAAGAGATTGTGGGACCCCAGAAGCAGCTCTCCACCTCATGCTTGGTCTTAAAACATGGTGGACAACAAAAAAACATGTGAGTTGTTCATCAAGGGTGGATTAGTTTGACCGCCATTGTGCTCGATATTCTGATGGCTTGGATGGACCAATTATCTTGCTGCCAAGTAATCAAATGGTATGGCAATTCCTCGTCCTTCGGGGTAGCTTCTTCATCTCCTACATTCTCCAAATATTTACCTACAAAACGAGCAAACAAGTAGTAAATTTACGAGTCTGGCTTCTTGTGATGATTCTTCTAGGGTCCTCTTCAAATTTGTGCCAACATTGGCACATCATCCTCCTTGAGTAGTTGAATATTTGTCCTCAAATCCAATGATTGTTCTTCTTATCCACTTTCTTCTTCATGAAAATAGGGAGACATATCGTTCACATTAAAAGTTTCTTCATACTCTCTGGGTAACTCCAATTTATAAGTGTTATTGTTAATCCTTTCCAACACTTTGAATGGTCCATCGGCCCGATCCCGATGTAGTAGTTTTGATTTCCTTAAGTTTGGAAACCTTTTTCTTTCTCAAATGTAGCCACACAAGATCTCCTTCATTAAACATTACCTCTTTTCTCCCTCGGTTAGCTTGTTTGGCATATGATTCATTCTTTCTCACTTGCTCGTGCATGGCTTTCACTAATTTAGCTTTCTCAGCTGGATTAGGATTGACAAAATCCTTCATGGGAAGAGGGATGAGGTCCATTGGGGTGTGAGGGTTGAAGCCATAAATTACCTCAAACGGAGTCTTTTGGGTGGAATTGTGAAAACTCCGGTTGTAAGCAAATTCTACAAATGGAAGCTAAACATCCCAATCTTTAAGCTTCTTGCTAATAATCCCTCTTAAGAGAGTTCCCAAGGTTCTAATCACTACCTCGAAAAAATTCTTTACGATTCTCTTCTTCCTCACTAATGACTTCTTGATTGTCCTCTCGAATCAAGATAACTTGGTTATTGGGACATTGTGAAGCAATGAGTCCAAGGTCGAGGCACTTGAAACACTTGATTTCCCTAGCCTTTGGTCTTGAAACGTCTTGGCTTTCCTTCTTTTGTTCCAAAGCTTTTGATGGTAACTTTCTAGCAAATTGCCCCTTTTTCTTCAACCTTTGGTGAGGGCTTGAATGGAGTGTTCGGTTTAGGAGTGAATTAGGTACTGATTTCTTTTCCCTTTCTCCTAATTTGCCTCTCCCCTTTCAGTGCTAATTGTACAGCAGCCTCCATTGACTCGAAAGCCTGTAATTCAACAATATCTCCAATCTCTTTCTTGAGCCCTTTCACAAACCTCGCAAGCACCATCTCCTCGGGTTCCTCTAACCCACACCTCATCTTCAAAGTTTTGAACTCTGTAAGGTATTCTTCAACTGTGGATGCTCCTTGCTTAAGGCTATGAGTTCTTGCCGGTAATGTATAGGTACAAACCATTTTCTCATCAATAGCTTCATCAGCTCATCCACTCGACTAGTGGCAGCTTGTGCTTGTTCATTGGTTTCACGGGCTTGTTGGGTACTAGCACATCACGTTATAATCCTCCTTAAAACTCCCTTGGAAGGTCCAACTCGGGTTTGGGATATTAACAACGTTCGTTGGCTTTTCTATGTAATTCATGGAGTGCTTGGGCCTCTCTTGGTCCATTAGGGTTGGTTCCATAATACTAAATCCTTGCATAAGCTTCCCTACAAAAAGAGCACACGTGTTAGAAAATTCCCAAGCTTGTGCTTGGGTAATGGCCGCATGATGTTTGGTTAAGGGTGAGCTATTTCAGGGCATGTCATCCTCCCGGGGTATTTGAGGATTTTCCCTCAAATCAAGTTGTAACTCTTCCTCCTCCTTATCCTCCTCTACATCAGCAACATAAGGTGATATATGTTGGACGTTGAAGGTGGCTGAAACTCCAAAGAAATAGGAAGCTATAAATTTAGCAAACGCATTAGATAAAAATTTGTAACATGACAATTTTTGGGTCTCCCATATCATGTCAATACAAGGGTTTAGTAAAATTGTATCTCCTTTGACCGATTGTACAAAGAAGAGAAAGGAGTTTGAGTGGACTCCCAGTTGCCAAGAAAAATTTGAATTGATAAAGGCAAAGTTGTGCAAGGCACCCGTATTAAGTTCTCCCCAATTTCAATAAGGTCTTCGAGGTCAAATGTGATGCTTCGGGGCTAGGCATTGGTGCAATTCTTATGAAAGAAGGGAGACTCGTGGCCTACTTTAGTGAGAAGCTCAAGGGTTCAATGATTACTTACTCAACCTATGACAAAGAGTTCTATGCGGTTATCCGAGCACTTGAAGTGTGGCAACATTATTTTCTCTCAAAAGAATTTATTATGCATACGGATCATCAAGCCCTCACTAAAGAGCCAAGGCAAGTTGAAAAGAAGGCATGCCAAGTAGATGGAATTCCTTAAAAGGTTCTCGTACATCATAAAGTTCAAGAGGGGAGAAACCAATGTTGTGGCCGATGCCCTGTCAAGGAGGATTGTTCTCCTAACCAAACTTGCTGAACTTCTAGGAGGACCACCTAGCTGTTTTTCTTCCTTGTTTTGCCATTTCAGGTAATGTTTTTTTTTTAATTTTCGGGAGCCCACCGTCCCGAGCTTGGGGTTGATTTTAAGCTCACTTGGAGCTCATTTGTATTAAGTGAAGTTTAAAATTAAAGACTGCATTTTGCGTCTCATTTCCTTGGTGGTTTCTCCTCCTCCAAGACTCGGGTTTTCTAGTGAGTTATATCTGTAAACCACCGAGAGCTCCACTCCAGTTTTGGCTGCCATTCAAGCTTTGGTTACCTAGGCCATACAACACTCCTTTAACCACGTTCTAGTGGAAGCCAAGGTAAGGGTGTGAACCCCAAAGCTTCTACTCCGTTCGGGTTTATCCCTCCATTTACAACTTTCCGATCTTCCTTTCCTGATAGCTTATTTTTTAGCACTCTAGCCATTTTCTGCATATCTTCTGATGCCCTCCTCCATTTACCGTGATATTTTGACCCATAAACCCCAAACCCATCTAACTTCCCTCCAAATTTCTGCTTCTAACCTCGTATGCCACCAGAGATCTAGCCGGAGACATTTTATCCTTTTTTCCTTCACCCGAGCCACCATTCCCATAGCACATCCCCCAAAGTAATAAATCCCAAGACCAAAGCCCAATTCCCTAAGCCCGAGTCCCAAAGCTTAAAACCCTATGCCCTAATCCCTAAGCCCTAAGATCTAATACCTATGCACAGCGCCCAAAGCCCTAAAAGACTTAAACCCTAACTCCTAAGCACTAAGCCGAAAGCCCTAAGCCTTAAGCCCTCAAAAAAAGCCCTAGGTTAAAAGCCCTAAAACTCAAGCACTAGGCTCTAAAAGCTAAACGCTAAGCATAAAACCGAATGTCTTAATGATATGTTTCAAGAATGGAAGGTGGAACAAACAGATATCGGGGAAATGGGTGTTATTGGGGAAGTTGGTTCTTGAGTTGCATACGGAGTTTGTAGCTGAGATTCAGAGGGGTTAATAAGGAATGAGAGGAGAGCTTAACCTCCAAAAAATGGGAGATACGCAGACGGGAATATCATATACCAAAATAGGGATGATCAGAAAAAGAAATGGGGGTGATCAGAAAATGGGAGATAACTGGAGACGGAGAAGAGCTAATATGGATTACACGCTTACCCTAAGACCACGAGGGGGGTGGTGGTGGTTTAAGTCATGTAGCACGGCCTAGCTTACACTAGCTCAAAAGGTAAGCAAAAACCTTGAAGGATGCTCTCAGATATTGCTGGATATTAATCACCTGAGAGCTGAGTCTTGGAGGTAGAAAACCGGCCAAGGAAGAAGATGCAAAACACTCTTTAGATTCAAAATAAAACTGATTACAATGCTTGGTTATGAGAGGGTGTTAACCTCTCTCACATTAGAGAGGGAAAAACTAATCGGATTTCATCCAATAGCTTAACTCGATTTGATGCATGAACAAAAAGGAAGGGTGGAGACGACCACCCAACACTTACCTGATTTGGGGGTGACCAACGAAGAGTGGTCCCCAAAATTGGTTTCCCCTCCAACAAGCTACCATTGAAACACCCTCAAAAGCAAAAACCACGGCCAAAGAAAAAACCCACTACAAACCCATACCAAACCCATAGAAACCCATGCCAATTCCATAAAATCCTAAATAATTAATTTTTATAAATTAAAAATGAATAAAATAAAACTAGAGAGAGTTTCGATTGGGTTTGGGCCATGCTCCATTGGCCCCAACCTAGACCCAGCTTGTACCCGGTTCCTCCTCCTCCCTTGCCTCAACTTTGCACTTCCCTCCATAGTGTTCCAAGCTCGAAGTTGACTCGATCTTGGCCTCCATTTCCAATGTTTTCCATATGAAGAGTTGTTTTGCTTGCTCCAAGTCTTTCGGGGTAGGTTTCTCTATAATTTTTCTCAAATCTAGGGCTGAATCTTCCTCTCTTCGTTCCTCCACTTCATCCCCAACAAAAGGAGAAAGATCTTGAACATTAAAATTGGCCGAGACTCCATATTCCCCGGGTCACTCTAGCTTGTAGGCATTGGGATTAACCTTCTCCAAAATCTTGAAATGTCCATCGGCTCTAGGTGCTAGCTTGGAACCCCTTTGCTTCGAAAACCTTTCCTTGCTTAGATGTAGCCATACCAAGTCTCCCTCCTTGAAATTGGTCTCTTTGCTCTCACGGTTTGCATACTTGGCATAGGATTCATGCACCTTTTGAATTCCCTTGCTCACCTTCTCATGCATATTCTTCACTAGTTTGGTTTTTTTGGCCCCATTCGGATTGAGAACTTCCTTTGAGGGTATAGGAACTAATTCAAGAGGCGTCAATGGGTTGAAGCCATACATTACCTTGATAGGAGTCATTTGAGAGGGCATTATGCACACTCCGATTATAAGCAAACTCTATATAGGGGAGTTAAATGTCCCCATCCATGAGCTTCTTGGTAACTATGCTATTCAATAAGCTTCCCAAAGCCTGATTAGCCACCTCGGTTTGCCCATCGGTTTGGGGATTAAAAGAGGTGCTAAAAAGGAGCTTGGTTCCCACCCTCTTCCATAGGGTCTTCCAAAAAGCACTCAAAAATTTTGTGTCCCAATCCGAGACAATGGACCTCGGAGCACCATGCAAATGCACCACCTCTTTGAAGATCAACTCGGCCACATGACTAGCTTCATCGGTCTTGGAAATGAGCAATCTTTGAAAACTGGTCATTCACCACCATAACAGAGTCTTATGCCCTGTAAGTCCAAGGAAGACCTAGGACAAAGTCCACACTTAATTCCACCTGAGGATGACTAGGAATGGGTAGGGGCATACAAAGTCCTTGGGGTAGCACCCTACTCTTGGCCTTTTTACAAATGATGCACTTCTCAATCACCTTATGCACATCCCGAAAAAGGTGTGGCCAAAAGAAGTGTTCTTTTAGAGCCTTCAAAGTCTTCTTCTCCTTGAAATTACTAGCCAAGCTGCCCCCATGCACTGATGTGCCTTCGGGTGAGGTTGGCACGTCGGGGTGGTCGAACGCACGGTCACGTAGCCGATGTGGTCCGTGATCGTACTCCGTTCGGAAACTTGTCGTGCGGAAGCGTATTTTATGTGGTGGTATGGTAAAAATGGTATTTTTATGGGGATGGGTCGTGGGAAATTTGGAATGGTTCGGATGGATTTTGATATGGCTCGGGATGGAAAAATAATGATGAAAATCGAAGTGGAGGTGGTGTTGATGCTCGGGGATGGTTTCGGTAATGGGAAGGTTAGAGGTGGCTGGTGGATGGAAATCAAGTCAAACGCTCGAGCAATCGAAGTGTTTGACACGGTAGACCTTGGTTTGCACACGGATATTACGCACCGTGCACTTGCAAGGGTTGACGGATGCTTGGCCGGATATGACGCACCGGAGAAGCAAGGTCGGCTGAGGGAATTTGACAATAAGGCTCGAAGCTCTTTGATTATCAAACATTCACTAAGTAAAAACAATGCAAGTGTTCGGAATATAAAGAAAACAAAGCATAAAAACTAAGAAGAAATGTTGGTCGTCGGATTCGATGGACGCCTCGGATGAACTCGTGTCCAATGCAGCAAACTTGGCAAAAATCATGGGATTCACTCGGTTGTTATGATTCTGAAGATTTGGTGGTCGAATGTGTCGAGTGAATCTGGACATTGCACGAGTGGGCCGTATCTTGGGCATGGTGGGCCGTATCTTGGCTCGCTGGGCCGTGTCGGGTGGCTGTGTCCTGGCTCGTCTGGGCCGTGTCAGGTGGCCGTGTCCTGGCTCGTCTTGGCCGTGTCCTGGCTCGTCTGGGCCGTGTCAGGGGGCCGTGTCCTGGCTCGTCTGGGCCGTGTCAGGTGGCCGTGTCCTGGCCCGTTTGGGCCGTGTCTGGTGGCCGTGTCCTGGCCCATGTGGGCCGTGTCAGGTGGCCGTGTCCTGGCCTGTTTGGGCCGTGGGCTCGGCAACATGTCTCGGCTCCTGAACGATTAGCGTGGGCCAAATTAAAACGCTGTCCTCCGAAGCTCCTTAGGACGTCAAAGAATGATAATGGCTCGGCCCTTTTGGATGTACGCCACAAAAGGCCTTGGGTTGGCCGAGCCCCCTTGTCTTTGACACTTAGCGGATTTGTCCTCCATCTTTAGGCCTGCACTTCTTCCACTTCTATGGCTAGCTACTCCTACTTGTGTCCACGTGGGCCACTTATTCTTGTGGGCCAAAACCCTAGAGGGTTTCAGCCGTGGCACGGGCCGGGGTCGTGGCCGTGTCTTCTAGGCCGCGCGCGTCGCGGGTGGTGCGTGTGTCTTCAAGCCCGCGTGCATCATGGTCCGCGCTGTCCGTGGGCTGGTCTCTATGGCCGTGCGCAATGTCTGGACTCGCGCTGGCCGTGTCGCGCGTCTTGACTGGGCGCGCGCAGTGCGTGCTGCGCGCCTGCGCTGCGCGAGCGCTGTGCGCCTGGGCTGCGCGCGCGCTGTGCGTGCTGCGCGCCTGCGCTGCGCGCGCGCTGTGCGCGCTGTGCGCCTTGGCTGCGCGCTGTCTCGTCTTTGGTCGTGCTAAATCGTCCTTGTAACGTGTCTCCAAGGACAAATCACCTACAAAACTCACAACCAAGTTAGGAAAAAGGTCCGTGCTCGGGGAGTGCTTGGTGTTGCACTCCCGTTGCACATCATGCACTTCCTTGATTAGGGACTCTCGGATTCCCCCACAAGGAATGCAAAGCTTCCCTCCCTTGAACAAATAGCCATCCATGAGGTGATAGCCACAATCCACCTTCTTTAAGCTCAAATCATACCAATGGCCAAAATCTTTGTCATCCTTATAAGCTTCCTTGATCCAATCAAAAGAAAAGAAGTTAGTAGAAAGCTCGGCTAGGAGAACAAACCTCATTGAAAGAGCATCAGCAACAACATCGCTATGTCCTTTCTTATACTTGATGATATACAGGTATCTTTCAAGAAACTTCACCCATTTTGCATATCTTTTATTTAACTTGCCTTGGCTCTTAATATGCTTGAGAGCTTGAAAGTCGGTATGGATGATAAATTCCTTGGATAAAAGGTAGTGTTGCCAAACTTCCAAGGCTCGGATAACCGCATAGAATTCCTTATCATAAGTTGAATAATTCAAGGTAGCACCCTTGAGCTTCTCACAAAAATAGGCTAGGGGCCTCCCTTATTGCATAAGGACCGCACCAATTCCCAATACGGATGCATCACATTCTACTTCAAAAACTTTGAAGAAATCAGGGAGCATGAGCACAGGTGCTTCACAAAGCTTGAATTTGATTTACTCAAAGCTTTCTTGAAAACTCGAGGTCCTTAGAAACTGTAATACCCAAACTTTTTGAAGGAACAAGATCCTAACATCTTAATATATATGTTTATGTATTAATTGCCTTAAAACTTAAGTTAATACTAATCTAAATTAATTAGTAAAGCTAACCATAGTTAAAGGATATGACACCTCCACCTTACATTTCCTCCTTAATCAATGATATAATTTGAATAAATAGTAATCATAGAATATTATTAAATGTAAATTATGATTTTATATATTAAAGTAGTGAAGCAATAAGAAAGTGCCACATGTCACCATTAGATTAGTGCCTAATCATGATTAAGGTGTAATTAGTGAATGATTAAGAGGTAATTAAGGTTTACTAATCATGATTAATTAAGTTAATCTTGAAGATTATATTAGTACTAATCTAGATTAATTAATTTAAGCATGTATGATTAAAAGATGATAATTAAGGTATTTTTACAAATATAAGCAAAAGTAAGGGCAAATATGAATTTTAACATGGACAAATTGGATAATAAGGTAATTTTACCCTAAGAACTCCCTAGAAAAGCTGAGAAACCCACGAATTCTTCAGCTCTCTTCCTGATTCTCTCTGTTTTTGGAAGATTAAGTGAGGTTCTATTGTTGGAATAAAGTTTTGGTGAAGAGTTTTTATGTTTAAAGCAAGTTTAGTTCACTCTAGAAGGAAATAAGAGTAAAGAAGAGGAAACAAACGACTCAAGGGTTTCAGTTTCGATCTTCCCTATTCTAAGGAATCAATTCCAACCCTAAGAACATTTTTAAATTGATGAATTGATTCGGAATGGTTAATTAAGCATGTTGGTGATGTTTATATCAAGATTATGCAAAAAAGTTTGAGAAAATCAGGCAATTTTAAGGTTTGTAATTTTACTAGAAGTTCCAGTTTTCAAATGACTTGAAACGCTTCTGATGATTTGAAACAGACATTTTAAGGAGAAGAAGGACACGTGAATTGCCTCAATACAAGTAGTATAACTTAAGTTATAACCGGTTGAAGTTTCTAATATACAACAGTTATTCGAAAATAATGTATCTGGACAGTTTTTGAATTAGGCATATAACGTATGTTTAAATGCTTCAAATTACTTTTATGTCTTCTGATGAATTGGAGTATACATCTCAAGAAACATTTACACACCTAAATCTAATTATTTGGATTATTCTAGCTAAAGTTACAATCGATTGAAGATCATGTTATACCAAAGCGATACTTTAAAATTAATGAATTATGTTACTTGTGTTTTAGGTTTTCAAGTGCAGCAACATATTGATCAAGTTTTTCAATAAGGCTAAGGATTGAAGGTAAGTTAATGTTGCATGTGATTGGCCCTAAAGGGGACTACATTACAAAGATTAGGATTTTATGATTTTGCAATATTCTGGATTTTTTGGGGTGTAATGCACAATACACCGACCTCAATTTATTTGAGGATATGTTTGTGTGCCTTGTTTGATGATTGATTGATTTTTGGTGTTAGAATAAAGATACATGTTTAGAATGCTTGCAATGTTTGAATTATATATTTTATTGCATGTTAACATGTTCATGCATTTTAATTGTTCATGCATTTTAATTGTTCATGCATCATGGTTTTAAGAAAAATACGAAAATGATTTGCAT
Source organism: Begonia fuchsioides (assembly GCA_003255005.1). Lineage (NCBI taxonomy): Eukaryota > Viridiplantae > Streptophyta > Magnoliopsida > Cucurbitales > Begoniaceae > Begonia > Begonia fuchsioides. The sequence goes on from QAOC01033794.1 coordinate 138,358, forward strand.
GCATGATTTTCATGATAATATGCAACAGGTCGTTGAGGGAGGAGCTCGAGTTAGACTGCCTCGAGGGAGGTCAAATGGTGTCTACTCTCTCCTGTGGTAGCTTCAACGATCAAACCAATGAAAGAATAAAATGAACGAAATGTACGTAAATAGTTATATGTTGGGCGGGGTTTGAGTTTGGCTGTCCCAAGAGGTTAGACCAAATGGTGCCTACTCTCCCCTAGACAGTATTACCCTCATTAACTGGACTGTTAATTGAAAGAAAAGAAATACCAAATTTGCATTGTTTTTATAAAGCAGCAAATGCATAAAGGTCTCATAAATGTTTTATTATTATGGATTAACTTACTGAGGGTTAGGCTCATTAGATAAGCTTTGTAGTATAGGTGATGATGTAGATATTGTGTATTTTACTTATCGTGGATAGATGCTTGAGGTGGTTAAGTACGTCCATTGCGGAAGTTTGCAGTTGTTAGTGCAATTTTGACCGGTGGGCGACCCATGTAAATGAAAATGTCTTGTTTGAAAACTAATGTATAATATTATGTTTGGTCTATAACTGTTTTATAATAACTTTGTTTTAATGTTAAAGTACAAGTATGTTTTGATTACTTATTACAAATAAAATTGATTTTGATGAAGTTAAATAAAAGTCTTCCGCTGTATTTTATTTCAAGGATTTCAAATTGATAAGTTTTACCTTAAATTGTTTAAAGTTAAGTACATGTGTTTACAAAAAGAAAAAAATTTAAGCAAGGGAAAAACGGGATGTCACACCCTAAGTCCTAAGCCCTAAGCCCTAAGCCCTAAGCCCCAAGCCCCATGCCCAACCCGAAGCACTAACCCCTAAGTTGTAAGACCTTAGCCCTAAACTCAAAGCCCTAAGGTCTAAGCCCTAAGTCCTAAACCTTAAGCCCTAAGCCCTAAGTCCTAATATCTAAGCCTTAAGTCGTAATCCTTAAGCCTCATATAGCCCTATGACTAAGCCAACAACCAAAGCCCTAACCCCTATGCAGACCTAATCCCAAGGCCAAAGCCTTAAGCCCTAACTTGTATGCCCTAATCCTTAAGCTTTCGGCCATATGTTCTAAGCTGTAAGGCCAAACCCAAAATGCTAAGCCATAAGCCGGAAGCCTAAGCCAAAAGCCCTTAACCCCTAAGCCCAAGCCAAAAGACCTTACCGTTAAGCCCAAGCTAGCCCTAACCATAATGACATGCCACAGATTGGCATACCGAATGGAGCAATCACCTGAGCCCGAGCTCGGGAATTTTCTAACATAGTTGTTAATTTTACAGGAAAATTAATTGATGAACTATACATTTCTAAGCCAACTTTAGATGATCAAAAAGGCCAAAACACGTGATTAATTGGCATGGAGAAAAGATGGACTTACAACCAAGAACCGAGCCTCCTGGAATCAAGCCCGCACATGAACCCTGCTGAAGTTCACGTTGCATGGTGAGTTAAAGTCACATGCAAACGTGACTAAATGTCCCACAACTCAACTGATCAACACTTCAATGGAGTGAAGGAATTTTATAGCATTTTTTAGTATAATTTTACATTAATTTTTACGTTACATTTTAGGAGAACCCGAGAGGGCTTCTCGGCTAGATACAATTTAGTTATTTTGCATGCTTTTGCATGGGGTTTTGTATGAGGGATTCTTGGCTGAAAGAAGGGTATTTTGGGCCAAGAAAGAAGGAAAAATTGGCTGAAGGGGTGCAAGATCACGTGGCCATCACATTCTTGCACTCTCATTGGTCTAATTTTCCCTCCTTTATTTTCATTTCAAGCATGCATGTTGCATGACTTTGGCTCATAATTTTCCCTCCTTTTTTCCTCTCTTTTCAGCTGATAAAACCTCTCCCAATGCTTGCTTGTAATTTCAATTTGGAATTTGAATTAAAGTTGCTTTGAGCATCTCCCTCTCATGGGCATTTCCAACTTCAAATCGGCAGTCGGCGCACCTCTGGCCACCGTAGATTATCTCAAAGGAATCCACCTCCGAGCTGGAGATTTCTTGGTGCTTCAATACTCCAGCCTTTTTCAAGGACTTTAGGGTGAGGTTGAAGGTCACAAGCTCTTCCTTCCATCAATATTTTTCGTTTGGTTTTTAGTTCTTTCCGCCGGCAGATTTCTGGCCACCACCAAAAATGCCGTTACTGTTACATTACATTCCGACCAATCCATCCACGTGATTTCCTTCATTTTTGGACGACTATCACCTATTTTCTTACCAGAGTACCACTAAAAATTTTAGCCCTAAACTCGATTGCATCGTCGAGTTATAGCCATCCAAATTCCAGTCCCGATTCTGGAATTATCGGATTATCGTTTTTCCATTTAACCTAACCCAATTCTTCCACTTCCTAAATCTAAACCCCCTCCATTCCGTGTCACATAAGCCCAAAGACTTTAGTTCTAAATCGTAAGCCCTTCTTCATAAGCCTTATGCCATAAGCCGTAATCTATAAGCTCAAAGGCTAAAGGCCAAAGTCTAAAGCCCTAAGCCCTAAGCACTGAGACCTAATGATGTGCCACAGATTAGCACATCTAGAAGCAGAAGCAAACTATTTTCTAATGAGTTTGTTGATTTTGTAGGAAGCTTGTTTTATAAAGGTTTAATCAAGAAGCCAAAGATGAAGGGCATGGTGAGCCCTAGTTGTCAAGTGGGGTTGATGCATTTCATGGGCCAACCACACTTGATGAAGGAAGAGGAGTTCAAGGGTGGCACATTAAGGTGGCCCCAAATTACCAAAACATGAAGGGGAAATCATGTTTTCCTTTTGAAAACTTTGTGTAATAATTTAGTTAGTTTTATGTAATAATTAGGAGGATAATTATTAGCTTAAATTTGTGCACATGTAAGAGTACTTAGCATTAGAGCTGGCAATCGAGCCGGCTCGAGCCTGGGAAGGCCGGCTCGTCGAGCCTGGCGAGCTAAACGAGCCGAGCCTGTCGAGCCTGTCGAGCCTAATCGAGCCGAGCCTGTCGAGCTTTTTTTCAAAAATTTTTGGCTCGAGCGAGCTATCGAGCCTCGAGCTATTCGAGCCGAGCCTCGAGCCGAGCGAGCCCAACTCCCGAGCCTAATCGAGCCAAAAACGAGCCGAGCTTAAACGAACCGAACAATTCGAGCGTAATGAGAAATTTCAAAAATAATCATTATAACATTTAAAAAATTACATAGCATTTATTGAAAAATTACATAACATTGTAATAAAATAATTATATTGTAATACAAAAAATTAGTCGTCAAATTCTAAATTTTTGAATTCTTCCTCGAGTTCATCATCTCGTTGTTGCTCTCTCGTAACGACATCGCTCCAATCCTTCATGCATATGAGTGCTTCCACGAGATCCGGTGCAAGACTCCCTCGTCGATCGTCGTAAACGCGTCCACCCGCACTAAAAGCCGACTCGGAAGCTACAGTTGAAACAGGAGGAGTTAGTAAATCACGGGCCAATTTTGAAAGTATCGGATACAATCCCGAGTTATTTTTCCACCAACTCAAGATATCGAAGGTCGTATCACGAGGAATTTCGAAACGCGTCTCTAAATATGTATCTAGTTCCGTTTGATCGGAGCCAAACCGATAGACGTCGCCATCAACTTCCTCGTTTATCGATTCCAAATCGTCATTTAGTGGGCCTCCAAACCCGGATCCACCGCTATAAGTACTACCGACTTGAGATGATGATCGAGTATCACAATATTTTATTTGGTAAGATGCAAATAAAGTAGCAAGTTCGGTTTTTAATGATTGATGAGTAGCAACCGAAATAAAACCTAAGTTATGCGCAATTTTATCAAGCATTAATTTACAACCTTTTATTTTATACCTCGGATGCATAATTAAAGCAAACGAAAAAATAAACGGAATTTCAAGCCAATATTTTTTAAATTTTGTTTCCATTTTATTGACTATTTCCAAAAATTCATTAATTTGTTTATATCTCGAAAAAACACCGGTTAATTTTACAAACCAAGGAAGCACAAGATGTGTGGTCGGATAATAAATTCCCGAACATTCTTTTGTCGCTTCAAAAAACGGTTTCAAAAAATCAAGAAACAAATTAGCCATATCGCAACTACATCTATCTAAAATAATAGTTTGTGATTTTTGACTAATATAATCGCAAATAACATTCCAATACGGTTTTGCATGTTCCAACATTAAATAAGTCGAATTCCACCTAGTCGATACATCGGTTTTTAATTTTTTCGGTCGGAGATTAACCGCTTTACAAAATTCTTTGTACTCTTGTTGTCGGGAGTTAGACGTTGTAATAAAAGAAATTGCACTTCTAATACTATCAATATGTGGAGAAATAAAACTCATACCATCTCTAACTATTAAATTCAAAATATGACAAACACATCGCATATGTAAAAGAGAAGATTGAGAATTATCAACTTGAAATAATCGTTTAAATTGAGAAATGCATACGTCGTTAGCGGACGCATTATCTAAAGTAATACTAAAAATTCTATCTCTAACATTATATTCTTGTAAAATAGCTAAAATATATCGATAAATTGTAATACCACTATGTGGATATTCGCAACTACGAAATCCTAAAATTCGTTTATGAAGTTGCCAATTATTATCAATAAAATGCGAAGTTACAACTATATAACCGAGTGCATTAGGTGCACTCCATAAATCGGAAGTAATACAAATTGACATATGTTGTGCTTGTGCAAAAAGACAAAATAATTCATTTTTCATTTTCGTATACAATTTAATTATGTCACCTCTAAGTGTATTACGAGGAATTCGTCGAAAATTAGGGTTAATATATTCCCTAATAAATTTTTCGTGTACCTCGCTATCAAACATCGATAGCGGGACCTCGTGTTGAGCCACAAATCTTGCAGCACCTTCTCGCAATCGTTCATGTGAATATAAAAAAGTAGTGTTACCGCTAGCCGATAATTGTAATTGTCTTTTATCGGGCGTTTGCTCATGTGCGTGAAAATGTTGATAATGTCTACGAATCGTACTAGTCGTCGATTCGTAAGCATAATTTTTGGCACAATATTTACATTGTGCCCGATTTTCTACTTTTCCCCCGACATTCATTTCGACAATGTTAAAATGCTTCCAAACATCGGACGTTTTATTTTTTTTGGGACGGGGAAGTGATGACGTGGATGCTTGTGCAGATGTTTGTCCAATTGAAAATGCCGGATTATTTGTGCCAATTTCTTGAATATCATCGTCGGAATTTGTAACATATTCTACGTTTCTTGGATCCATCTTAATAAAAAATACTAAATAAATTGATACCGTTCACCAATTACTCGGGTCGATATTGACTTGTACGTGGCAAAAAATCTTTAATTCCACAAATACGAGTCCTGGACAAAAATTAGAAAAATATTAGTTCGACGTTAAAAATAAGTTTGACGATTAATTAACAATATATTACCGATAAAACATACCTCGATGAGTAATTTCTTAATGCTTGAATAAATCGTCAACACACGTGAAAGTATTTCCGAGAATTAGAATTGAGAGCTTGAGAGAATTCAAGAAAATTTTTGGTAAATTTTAACACCCAAATCAACTCTATTTATACCCAAAAATCAAATATACCCGTTTTTTTTTCTCCCCACACCTTACAAACGGTCATCAGACCGTTGCAAGCAGCCCACGTGGGCTGCTTCGCTGGAGAGAGAGAGAGAGAGAGAGAGAGAGAGAGAGAGAGAGAGAGAGAGAGAGAGGGGGGGGGGCCGTCGGGGGATGGTCTCTCTCTCTCTCTCCCTCCCTCCCTCTCTCTCTTCTTCTCTGCTCTCGGCGACGCCTCGACAGGCAAACGAGGAGCGACGGCGACGACGACGACGAGCCGACGGCATCGACGAGGCGAGATCTGGCGAAGACGACGACGATGAAGATGAGGCGACGAGCGAGAGCCAACGGCGAAGACGAGGCGACGACCGACGAGCGACGACGACGAGCGGCGACGACGACGACGAGGGCGACGAGATCTAGTGACGACGACGGACGACGGACGACGGAGGACAGCAAAGATATGGGCGACGAAGGCGGATGGCCCGACGAGGGGAGATCTGGCGAAGACGACGACGATGAAGATGAGGCGACGAGCGAGAGGCGACGGCGAAGACGAGGCGACGACCGACGATGATGTGCCACAGATTAGCACATCTAGAAGCGGAAGGCTCTATCACCATGGACTTGGTCTCGGGTTTCTAAGCCAAGGCCGAGTCAATATTTTGTCTAACAAATGTGCTAATTTTGTAGGTGCCAACATGCAAAGGATGATCCAACCATCCTTGGTGATAATAGGACCGTTTTTGGTTTCGGCCCAGGATGACCTCCGGGGTTTGTGTGGCTATTTCAAACGCCTTACGGACCTGATTTGGCCAAGCTTTCTTCTACAAATATGTGGCCAACATCCCAAGGTTTCCATAATGGGGCAGATCATCAGTTTTGGACAACGATTACCCGGTCAACCATCGCCATTACAGAGGCCTCCAGAACAGGTAGCGGCCCGAGAGCATCCAACCATGGAGCCCGATCCATGGCCATGTTTGGCCCCAAAAGAGAAGGAAGACCAATGGCATCTTTTTCCAGCCCAAGAAGCAGTAGCTGCTCCACCTTGGTCTAAGAAGGAAAGCAAGTGACCTTATCCAATTGTCGGTTTTTGTTGGTTTGGTTCTTGTAAACCGATTGTAAACTTTAATGCATGGTTTACGTAACAACCATGCAAGAACATTGTCATCTTTTAAATGCATGTATAGGTGGACGTGGGTGCAAGTGGGAACCCTAGGAAGCACCAAGGAATGGAGGATACCTTACCTTTGAGGTCCATTAACTTGGTTGGTATCAAAAGTCCAAGAGGGGCCCACATGCCATACTTTTATGTTTGCTAAATACATAGGCATGTAGGTGGTAATTAAGTGGTTCATGTAGCTCGTGGGAAGAAAGGTTTTAATCCTTTCTTCTCTGCATTTTTGGGATANAAGTTATGCTTGTGTTTTCCCACTTCTTCCTACCCGAGTTCCTGAAATCGGGCAACTCTGTCCATTAATTTGCTTTCCAGCATAACTCCTAGCCTACTCATGCTTTTTTGGTGAAACCACTTGCATTGTCTTCCCCTTTGATTGAAGTTGTTTTCTGCTTATGTTTACGATCCCAGACTCCCTGCATTGGAAGTTGTGTAGAAGTTTCCCCATCACCCCTGCACTGTTTTCTTCCTGTTGGTCTGTTTGTGCATCTGAAAGTGTCTCCGTGTATTTTAATGTTCCGCACGTGCTTGTAAGCTGAAATTCGGGTCACACTTAGTCCACTTCCTAAAGTTTCATTTGGCTGAGTTTATTTGACTTAATCCTGTATGCATTTCGAATATTAACCGTTACACCTCACTGTTTTTGTCTTGGACTTTCTCCTTGGCAGATTACCCTTGTGTCTTCTTTCTCCCGACACTTCGCATAACCCCGAGCGTGTCATTTGGTATCAGAGCAAGGCATCCCTTCCCACGCCTTCCATTTTAATTTCTTTTATTAAGGTTGCAAGATTAAAACATGAGGAGACATTATGGAGTAACCCGTGAAGCAACCCGAGGCATTGTTCCACCATATGAACGATCACCGATAATCCCGGCCTCAAAGAGATGGTCCGTTGATATAGCACGGTTGGAAGAACCCGAAGCTTCCAATGGATTTAATGGCCACTATAACCGGCCTTGTTATGAAAATGGAAGGATGCACATAAAGGTAAATATTCCTTCCTTCAATGGATCAAATAGTATTGATGAATACTTGGATTGGCTTGAAATAGTGGATAGAGTTTTTTTATTGTGGAGACTATTCGGAAAAGGGAAAGTTTCGGATAGCCACCAAGAGTTTTGTATCCTATGCTTATGAATGGTGGCAAGATCTAATAGAAAGGAGAAGGAGGAAAGGAGAAGAAGAAATATGTACGTGGAAAGCTTTGAAAAAGCGAATGAAAAAGGAGTTTGACCCGAAAGGCACAAACTCTTACTCACGGTTTGTTTCAAACCTTTCTAATCCATTTTTAATTCCTTATTCCCAAGTTTCCCCTCAAGTTATGATAGGA
>QAOC01033794.1:147423-210735 GCA_003255005.1 Begonia fuchsioides
TTTGTTTGGAAAGTTGCTTGGCCGAGCCTCAAGTTGGAAGACCTTAGGGCCTTGGGAAAAAGGGGCCAAAGAAGGTGGCCTTGGAGTTTTGGCCAAATTATAAATGATGGTAGGGCATCCATTGCCGAGTCAATGAATGGAATGAAATGGACAATGGCCGAGCATCCTAAGCAACACCAACAGGTTTTTGGAAGGATCATGAAGTTTTTGGATTTGAGGACAAATCCTTTCCAACCTCGGGTGGATGATGTGCCACGGATTAGCACATCTAGAAGCGGAAGGCTCTATCACCATGGACTTGGTCTCGGGTTTCTAAGCCAAGGCCGAGTCAATATTTTGTCTAACAAATGTGCTAATTTTGTAGGTGCCAACATGCAAAGGATGATCCAACCATCCTTGGTGATAATAGGACCGTTTTTGGTTTCGGCCCAGGATGACCTCCGGGGCTTGTGTTGCTATTTCAAACGCCTTCCGGACCTGATTTCGCCAAGCTTTCTTCTACAAATATGTGGCCAACATCCTAAGGTTTCCATAATGGGGCAGATCATCAATTTTGGACAACGATTACCCGGTCAACCATCGCCATTAAAGAGGCCTCCAGAACAGGTAGCGGCCCGAGAGCATCCAACCATGGAGCCCGAACCATGGCCATGTTTGGCCCCAAAAGAGAAGGAAGACCAATGGCATCTTTTTCCAGCCCAAGAAGCAGTAGCTGCTCCACCTTGGTCCAAGAAGGAAAGCAAGTGACCTTATCCAATTGTCGGTTTTTGTTGGTTTGGTTCTTGTAAACCGATTGTAAACTTTAATGCATGGTTTACGTAACAACCATGCAAGAACATTGTCATCTTTTAAATGCATGTATAGGTGGACGTGGGTGCAAGTGGGAACCCTAGGAAGCACCAAGGAATGGAGGATACCTTACCTTTGAGGTCCATTAACATGGTTGGTATCAAAAGTCCAAGAGGGGCCCACATGCCATACTTTTATGTTTGCTAAATACTTAGGCATGTAGGTGGTAATTAAGTGGTTCATGTAGCTCGTGGGAAGAAAGGTTTTAATCCTTTCTTCTCTGCATTTTTGGGATAGAAAAGTNCACTTGCATTGTCTTCCCCTTTGATTGAAGTTGTTTTCTGCTTATTTTTACGATCCCAGACTCCCTGTATTGGAAGTTGTGTAGAAGTTTCCCCATCACCCCTGCACTGTTTTCTTCCTGTTGGTCTGTTTGTGCATCTGAAAGTGTCTCCGTGTATTTTAATGTTCCGCACGTGCTTGTAAGCTGAAATTCGGGTCACACTTAGTCCACTTCCTAAAGTTTCATTTGGCTGAGTTTATTTGACTTAATCCTGTATGCATTTCGAATATTAACCGTTACACCTCACTGTTTCTGTCTTGGACTTTCTCCTTGGCAGATTACCCTTGTGTCTTCTTTCTCCCGACACTTCTCATAACCCCGAGCGTGTCAGACGAGCGACGACGACGACGAGCGGCGACGGAGGCGCGACGAGGCGCGACGTCGAGCCTCTTTAGGCAGGCTCGGCTCGGGCTCGACCGAGTGGCTCGCTCGAGCCAGGCTCGGTACTGTTCCAGTCCGAGCCTGGCTCGGCTCGAAAAAAATTCGAGCCGGCCGAACGAGCTGGCGAGCCAGCTCGCTCGTTTGCCGGCTCTACTTAGCATACCCGTGGCATTGAAGGGTGATCAAAACATCCATGGTGATGAAAACAACATTTCTGGTTTCGGCCCAGCCTGACCTTCGAGGCTTGTGCAGCCATTTCGACCACCTTCCAGACCTGTTTTGGACAAACGTGCTTCTACAAAAATGTGGCCCACAACTTAAGGTTTCCAGAATAGGGCAGAGCATAAACTTTGAACAATAACTGCCCAGCCAACGATTTGCATTACAGAGGCCTCCAGAAGATGGAGCGACCCAAGAGCATCCAACCCATGGTGGCTGATCCATGGCCATGTTTGGCCCCAACGGAAAGGAAGGCTGAATTTCATCTTTGTCCTTCATCGGAGCAGCAGCTAGCAGCCCATGGAAGTGCCCAACCATCAGCCCAAAAGATACAAGTGTTCAAGTCCATTTGATTTATGACATTCCATCATTGGTTTGGCCCATCTATTAGGTTTTTGGTTTTTCGTAGAAAACCATGCAAGCTCCTTACTCTTTTTTTTGTTGTAAGTTAATTACGTGGCTGCAAGTGGGAGATCCTTAGGAAGCCTTAGGGGATGATTTTTACCTTCCCTTAGTGACCACCACTCTTGTTGGTGATGAAAGTCAAGGGTAGGCCCATCTATGCTCTCAGTGTAACGACCTGATTCCCATGCCGCCGCTTTCTGCCTTACTTTACGTTACTTCACCTTACTTTACTTTACTTTACTTTACTTTGCTTACTCGCGGGCAGCCCGAGAACCGGTCCGTTACTGTTCTTACTTACTTACTTACATTACTTTGGTGGAAAACTTTTTTCTTTATTTTCTGAATACTATTCTTAACTCATAAAACAGTTTACAAGGAAACCATCAATGATAAAAACATACATTTGAATTCCACCTTGATCAAAAATACATAATCATTCAATAACGTAAACTTATAGCGGAAGACTATAGTTCAACTTAAAATACATTCATCTTAAAAATACATTCGTTTCAAAAGCTTTGAAATCCATCACACAAAAATAAGGGTACACATCTTAATTACATCTCAAAACGTTCAAAACATTTTTACAAAACAACTTGTGTGTGTCATACATCACTCCCCATCGGTCGTTGCTCAATAAACGGTATCATTTGGACACCCCTCTGTTCTAAATTCTTGGTCGGTCATCGGGTCACTTTCCTCCATTATATTCCCTACATTGCAAAGCCTAAACTATGAGCCTAAAGCTCAGCAAGAAACATAACTATAACATGCAATGCATGAGTATGCTATGTCGTTAAAAATAATGCACAATTACATTCACGTTTCTTAGGTTACATGTTTTCTTTATCTTTGGAAATATTACAGGATCTCAAGAACACCCCCCCACCTACTTCAACTTCTACTGATCGTGAGCTCACTACATTACTACTTGAGGTGCTCAGGCCTGTAATAAAAATTTACTTTACTTTACTGTTCTGATATTCAAGTTCTTAATTCATCGGAGACGAAACATAATTGGCGTCCCATACCACCAATTATACCTCGTTTACCTCCAACTACGTTATAAAACCATGCATGAAAATAGTTCGTAGACATTTTGTAAATCTATGATGCATGACCATGAAACTATGAAAACATCACTTCACATAACATAAAAATAAGAATACATCACCAAACATGTCATGCAGGCAAACATGCAACACACATCAAACATAGTCCTAATCTTTGCAATGTAGTCCCACTTAAGGGCCAAATAATCTTAATGCTAACTTACCTTAGTTGCTTTCTTGACTTAATCCACTTGATTTCCTTCTTAATCCAATTGATGACCTAAACATGTAGATCATTAAAAGATCAGGAATCCGGTAAAGTTACCTGTTTTGCAGCATAAAGTTATTTTCATAACCCACTATCCACTTATCCATTTGAGTCGATTCTAGTGGTATTGAATCACTCAAGGTGTCTATTACATTTCATTAGAAGACTATAATTTCAATGGAGCTTCATAACTTCATGCATAACGCATAATTCCAAAACCGGTTCTAACACTCCTGATTTTCAACTCTTGTTTTCTATCCCAACTTCAAACACCCATAACTTCCTCTCTAATGATCCATTCGTGATTATCAAGGTGTCAAAGTGTTCCTTGAAGAGTCTACAATAACGTCTTAGAAGACATCGATTTCAGAAAACTAACGTAGCATGAAGTATCGACCATTTTCCTGACAACGGTGGACCGCTGCTTGACATTGTGTCGACCGATGTTGACAAAACAGAGAGCATCCATTTCTGGAACTCAAGAATCGGTCGATATAACCTCTAGATGTCGACATAACTTAACATAATGTGTCGACATCTTGTTCATGCGGTCGACCGAATCATTTATAGAGACTTGTTTGTGTCGACCGGTCGATAATATGTCGACCGGTGTTCTCCCAGTTTTCGTCCACTAACTTGTAATATCCATAACTTTGTCTACAAAGCTCCGATTTGGGTGATTCAAACTGCTATAGATTACTCTAAAGGTCTAAGATAACTTTTATGAAGGACATAAACTCATATTCGTAACAAAACTCAACCTAATATTCAAAACCCTAACCCTGTACATAAATCACAGATTTCGAAACACTTGACACGAACTCCTTCATTTTCATCCATTACTTCAACCAACATCATCCTTTTATCATTACTAAACTTAAAAGAACCTTAAAGGATAGAAAAATACCTTGAGCTTCAGACTCCACGAAATAACCAAGCTCTCCACTTCACTTCTCTTGAAGTTACTCTCTTTTTCCTTCACAAAACTTCTTTTCTTACTCAAACTCTCTCCTCCTTGAGTTATGCACGAAAGCTAAAGAGAAAAATGGGGAGAAATCGTGGATGGAAGTAAGAGTGGCAGCCAATGCCTCTTTTATGTCCTTTATCAAACAAAATCAACCTTCCTCCTACATCCGCCAATAACGTTTCTCCAAGTTTTTGGTTGACCATGCCTTATCCTTCCTAATTAAACAGCATCAAGGTTTCTCTCAGGTCCACTCATCAAAACGTTCCACGTTTTGGCTGACTTTTCAACAGCATGTATGTGTATGTCGACATAAGGATCATTTGTGTCGACATAATCCATTTTTAAGAGTCATTTTTGTGTTCAACGAGCAACTTGTGTCGACCGAACGTGAAGGTGCGGTCGACCGAATCAATTCCAGAGAGTAATTGTGTGTCGACCGAACGTGAAGGTGTCGACCGCTGATTCATTATATGTCGACCGAAAGCGAAGGTGCGGTCAACCGAATACTAAGGTGTCGACCGAACATATAAAATTTTTCAGCCTTTCCGAAGAGCATCATCCCATGACCCTCTTACACATTATTTTCTCCATCGCCTCAAACCTACTAATTTACTAATATTCACGATATCATACTACTTTGATATTTAACCATCATTCATAAAACTATCTTAAACAATTCCGCCTTAAAGTTACACATTCTAAAACAAATGAGGGTTGTTACACTCAGCCAAAGCACTAATCCTTAAGCACAAAGATCTAAGCACTAAGTCATAGGGCTAAAGCCCTAAGCCTCCATCTCGAAGCCTTAAACTCTAAATTCAAAGCACTTAGTTTGAAGTACTAAGCCCTAAGCCCTAAAACCTAAGCCAAAAGACTAGAGCCCAAAGCCCTAAGCCTTAGTCCTAAACTTGAAGCCTTAAGTCCTAAGCCCAAAGCCCAATGTTGTGTGCCTTAAGCTCTAGCCTAAAGGACAAAGCTCTAAGCCAAAAGTTCAAAGGCCTAAGTCTTCTGGCTACAACCTAAGCCCTATGCTTAAAGCAACAAACCTTAAGCCTTAATCCTTAAGCCCAAAGCAAAAAGCCCTCAACCCAATGCAATAAACCCTTAGACAAAATCCCTAAGCCTCAAGCCAAAGTGCTTAGCCCTAACACCTAGGCCCAAAGCGCCGAACTCTAAGCCCGAAGCACAAAGCCCTAATCTTGAAGCCCAAAGCCCTAAGTCGTAAGCCCTAAGACTAAAGTCTAAAGCCGTAAGCCTAGAGCCCTAAGACTAAATGTCAACGCTCTAATCATTCAGAAAAAAAGCCCATAGCCATATGCAGTAAGCCAAAGGCTCTTAGACCAATGTTCAAAGCCTTAAGCTCTATGCTTGATGCCCTAACCAATAAGCTTTAAACCCTAAGTAATAAATTCTAAGCTCGATTCCCAGAGTCCAAAATCCTAAGCCTTAAGCCTTAAGACAAAAGTTCAAAGCCCTAAGCCTTAAGTCCTGAACCCTAAGCCCTAACACCTAAGGCTATAGCCTTGATCATAAAGATGTAAGCCTTAGCCATAATCCCAAAGCCATAGGACCTAAGCCGTAAGCCCTAGGGCATAAGGCTTAAGCCCAAAGCCCTAAGCTCCAAGTCCTAAGACCAAAGTTTAAAGCCCTAATCACTCAAACATATGCCCTAGTGCAAAGCACAAAGTCATAAGCCTTTAGCCATAAACACTAACACTTTGGCTGAAATCCCTACACCCAAAGCCCTAAGCCCTATACACAAAACCAAAATCTTGAAGCCCTACACCACAAGCTCAAAGCCAAAAAACCTATGACCTGAGCCCCAGCCCTATGCCTAAAGCCTTAAGCCTTAAGTAATAAGCTCAAAGCTCTAATTCCAAAGACCTAAGCCTTACGTCCTAAGCCATAAGTCCAAAGATCTAAGCCCAAAGCATTATGTTTTAATGATATGTTTCAAAAAGGGGGAGGAAGAAAAATGATCACTACTCATGGGTATGGAATGAGAAAACCTGGGAATCCTCAAATGAGTGAAGTTGGGACGTCTGTATCTGTAGTTTAGTATGGATTTTGGAACTGAAATCTTGAGGGGGTCTCAAGGTATTAATGGAGAGCTTACCCTTCAAAAATGAGGGGTAAAGCTTGGGGAAAAAAGAAGGCATGCAGGGAAGAGGGAAGGATGCTCAAAAGCTAGCCTAAAATTGTGATAAAAGGAGGTTGTTGGAAGAACTAGGGAAAAATAACTAGGATGGAGGAAGAGTTGAGGGATTGCACTCTTACCCCAAAGACCACAAGTATGACTGAAGAAATGCAGAAGGGACTAGCTCCACTATCTCGGAAGGGAAGCCAACAACAAAGGATAACTCTCGGGGTTGCTGGATGTTACTCACCGGAGGCCGAGTCTTTGGTGCTGAAAAACACAACTAAGGAGAATGCTTGAAGCATGATTTAAAAATAATAAAAAAAAATGTTTATAAATGCCTCACAAAGAGGACTTAAACCCACCCTACAAGTTGTGAATGAGGAGGCCAATAAAGAGGGCAACAACATACCCTTACAAAATTTGGCACAAACACAAAAGAACGGAGGGGGGGACCACAACCTTAACCTTACCCAATTTGGGAGGTGCATGTATGTGGTGCCTCCAAGCTTGTCTCCCAAGTCTCTCTTGGAGCTGTCAACTATCCAACAAAGAGGGACAAGATCAACAACACAAAAACTAAAACCATAAAACCCACAAACCAACAAAACCCATGAAACCCATGGCTTACCCATGGAAACCCATTTTGCAAACCCTAACCCTAAAAGTGGTAAAGCTGAAAAAAAAGACAAACACATTCAAAAGGCATAAACACCTAAGCCCATAGCCTTGTTCCCAAAGCCGTAAGCCTTAGTAGTAATCCAAAACCCCTAGACCCTATGCCCTAAGCTCTATGGCATAAGGCTTAAGCCCATAGCCTAATCCTAAGTGATGAGCCCGGGAACCGCCATCCACCAGAGGGTGCGACCACCCGAAGCCGGGCAAGACAATTATCTAACATGTTTGCTAATTTTGCAGGAGATTCATCGCCACTAAAGGGCCTCCTAGACATGCCCTCCTCTCTTGATAAAGAACTTCCCAAGCATTGCATACATTGGGAGATTGAAGAGGAGAACTTAGAGTCCGAAGTTCATAGCCTATCTTACCAAGACAAAGACCAAGCAACAACTCACGTGGAACTCCAAGTTATTCTTAAAGAAGATGATCCATTCATGCAGCAAGGACAAGGACAAGGACAAGTCTAAGGATGGGAGAGCATGGGAGAAGTCCACGTTTTAATTCTTTTGAAGAAAGAAAACCCGGTTGTATAATATCTTGCATGGTTCACGTGAAAACCATGCAAGCTCCTTCTCTTTCTTTTTGTTGTAAACTAATTACGTGGCTGCAAGTGGGAGATCCTTAGGAAGCCTTAGGGAATGGTTTTAACCTTACCTTAGTGACCATCACTCTTGTTGGTGATGGAAGTCAAGGGTGGGCCCCAATTTGCCATACCTTGTTGTTGGTTTAGCACTTAGGGTTATGGGTGATAATCATTCACCTTTTGTAGCTCGTGGGAAGGAGGGTTTTTACCCTTCCTTTCTCAGCATTTGGAAGATAGAAAAGTATTGGAAAATTTGCAGAAGCTTGAAGCTCTCAAACCCTCTTTTCTCACGGCTTCAAGGGATTTTGGTGAGTAATATCCAATCTTCTTTGTTTGTCTTGGTGTTGGTGATTAGCTAGGATCACTAAACCTTATTCCCACCTCCTTCCTCACTTATTTAGGAACAAAAGTGAGCTTGGAAATCCCATAGCCTTCCTCCATTTGTTGTTTACATTTGTGTTTGTCTTTGTTGTTGGTTGCTGTTTTTGGTGCATACCCGAGTGAATTTGTGCAACAAAAGTCCAATTCGTGTCATTTCTGTTTTCCGTTAACAAAAGTCCCTAATTTTATGGTTGTGAGTTCCTCTTTCATGGCTTGAAATAACTGTTCTTTACGTTTAGCCACAGCCCCTCCCCATCAAGAGTTATGCATGTTTTTTCTACTGCCTTCTACCCGAATTCCTGAAATCGGGCAGTTCTGTCCATCAATTTTCTATCCTGCATATCTTCCAATCTACCCGTGATTTTTCCCTCAAACCACTTGAAATTCTTCCCACTTAGTTGGAGTTAAGTTCTGCCAATTTCCACCCTCCCAGACTCCCTGAATTGGAACTTGTGCTGAAGTCTCCCCAACACCCCTGCACTGTTTCTTTCAGCTTTGTCTGTTTGTGCACCTAACTTTGCCTCCCTGTATTTTATGGATCCGCACGTGTTTTAAGCTGTAAATTTGGTCAAACTTAGCCCACTCTCAAAGGTTTAAGTCCTCCAATTTCTAGCTAAAGCCCCTGTATGCGTTTGGAGTTCTCCTTGCTCCAATCCCCTGTTGCTGCCTACCTTTCTTTCTCTTGGCAGTTTGTTGCCATCTCCTCTCTTCCCGACACCTCCGCATCTTGGAGCGTGTCACTAAGCTTAAAGCTTGACGCCCAAGCACTAAGCTCAAATCCCTAAGCTTGAATCCCTAAGCCCAAAGCCTAAAGCCCTAAGCCCTAAGCCCTTAGCCTTAAGACAAAATCCCTAAGCCCTAAGTCATAAGCTAAATGCCTTAACCCCTAAGCCCTTTGTAACAGCGGAAAACTTATTATTCTTTATACTTATTATTATTATTATTTATATTTTAAAATGTTTTATAAATACAGCGGAAAACTTTATGAAAAGCAAACCCATTTAAATTATAAAACCAACTCACAATTTACATTTCATATTAAAAAAACATAAGGTTTACAAACCATTACAAACACTTATTTTACAAAATACCAAAAGACATTCTTAAAAGCAACTTTCAAAACACATATAAGTTCATTTTTACATGCCACACCAACGGTAAAATTCGCTTAACGATCCCAAGCATCTGCACCAGACATACTCCCTCCATTGCATCAATCTAAGAATCAGGAGTAAACTCCTCACTTTCAATGTCGTCACCTACATTACAAAGCTTAATCTAATGAGCTTAAGGCTTAGTAAGTAACATACAGTGTCCTAGACATGAACTACATGACTATGCATTTTATAAAACCATGCAATTTTTCCATATACGTTTATTTCATTTCTTTTCACGTGTTTACTTTAGTGTGGGCAACACATCGTACAGGGCTGAAAGAGACCATATGGTCCAGGAAAGCCAAATTAATGGCAACCGTACACTTCGTAGTATAGGACTACCAAGTTCAATCCCACCCAGAACATTAGATAATTACGTACATTATGCATTAAATATTGAAAGTATGACGAAATTAAGGATTAGCACTGTATGGCCTTCCTCGAGGCAACTTTACTCAATTTTGCCTTCAATACTCAGTTGGGTTACATCATATAAACCATGCATGTAAAACATTTTCGTACTTTCATGAAATCATGATGCATGAACATGGTGGCATACAATTTTTGCATACCCTCAAGTAATGACATTAAATTCTAATACAATATATCAAACAATCAATCAATAGCAAACATGCATACAAACAATCCTCAAATGCCTTGAGGTCGGTGTATTGTGCGTTACACCCCAAATAGTCCAGCATCGTGTATGAATTATAAAAAGTCATATTTTGACATAACAATTCACATAAATCCTCAAGAACTACTCTTTGTAATGTAGACCCATTTCTAGGCCAAAGACAAGCGATGTTGACTTACCTTAGGTCCTTAGCTTAAACTTGGTCACTTGATAGCTTAATTTATTCCACTAGATTACTTGGTAACTCTAATACCATAAAAGAAACTCAAATGAGAAATCTCGGAAATGCCCTGTTTTTGCAGCAACTTCAAACCTCTGTAACTTGATCTACACTAATTCGTTTAAAGTGATTCAAGTGTCACAATCATCCTTATTATGTCTAATTTAAATCATTTAAAGAGATCAAAGTTAATTGACCACTTAAAGACCACTTAAAATTTGTATTCCGAAACAGCACATAATTGTCTAAAATTTTGCATATCTTCACATAATACATGCAAATCATGCACAATAAACCACTGAAGGCTAATACATCAACTTAAATATCATTTTAGGGTGAGATTTGATACCTTAGAACAGAGATATTTAAATCCCAAACCTCTTGGTCGTGGGTTTCTCCTCTCCTTTCTTTCCTTGCTTTTAGGATGGACTAACTTCACTTTAGGTGCACAAAACTCTTTTCTTCCTTAACTTCTAACCAAAACTTCACCACAACTCTCAAATATGGAGACAATACAGAGAGGGAGAGAGAATTTTCGTTGCTCAGATATGGCTAAAGATGAAATTTAGCTAGGGTTAAAATAAAAAGGTAAATTATGCAAGGTGGAGGTGGAAAGTAAGCACGAGGTGTCGTCAATCCATTGCACCTCTTCTAAGTTGCTCCTAAAAGTCATCAATCATCTTAATCTAACTTTAATAATATTATTTTGATTTATCCTTATTTTTATAAAAAAAATTGGCTGACTTTTCAACTTAAGTCGGTGAAGGTGTCGACCGCTTAACCAAAGTGTCGACCACTAAATAATGTGTCGACCTATACTTCTTTTAGGGTCAACTGATCATCCCAAGTGTTAACCGATCCGTCCAACAATCTAACATTAACTTCAACAAACTTTAATAACAAAACATTTTGTACCCAAAACTACATAAGTAATGTACATTGATAAGTTACTTATGACATGTTTCCAAAAGTGTGGGTGCTACACCCTTAGTCCAAAGCCTTAAGCCTTAAGCCTTAAGTCTCAAGCTCTAAGCCCAAAGCCCAAAGCACAAAACATTAGGTCCAAAGTTCAAAACCTAAGCCCTAAGCATCAATCCCTAAGCCTTGAGCCTAAAGACCTAAGACCGAACGAAAAAGCTGTAAGTCCTAAGTCCTACCCCAAAGTCAAAATTTCTAAGACATAAGTGTAAGCCCTTAGCCCAAAGTCCTAAGCCCTAAACCTAAAGTCGTAAGCTTGAAGACCTATGACCAAAGTTCTAAGCCATAAGCCTTATGTCTTAAGCCCAATGCCCTAACAGTTAAGCCCATAGCCCAAAGAACAAAGCCATAAGCCCTAGCTATAATTCCAAATCCCTAAGCAAAAAGCCCAAAGACCTAAGACACATGACCTAAGCCTTAAGCCAAAATCCCAAAGACAAAAGTCCTAATCCCAAATTTAAAGACCTAAGCCCTTTACAAAAAGCCCTAAGATTAATGGCAAAATCCATAAGCTTTAAGCCTTAAAACCTAAGCCTTATGCCTTAGACCCTACGCCTTAAGCTCTAAGCCCGTGGCCCTAAGCCTAAAGCGGCAAGCCTTTCCCAAAGCCATAATCCTTAAGCCTTAAGCAGAAAGCCCTTAGACCAAAGTCCTAAACCCCTAGCTCAAAGTCTTCAGCCTAAAGGCCAAGGTGTATGCTCCAACACCTAAGCCCAAAGAACTAAGATCAAAGCCTTGAGCCCTAAGTCCTGATCTTAAAGCCATATTCTTAAGCCCCAAGCCGAAAGCCTTATGCGCTAAGCCCTTAGCCTTAGTGCAAAAGCTTTGCACCCAAACCCTAAGACCAAAAACCTAAGCCTTAAGCCCTGAGCTCTAAACCCTTACACATAAGCCTAAAGCTGTGAGACAAAAGCTCTAACCCTTAAGCCCTAATCATGAAGCCCTAAGCCCTATGCAGTAGACCTAGGCCCTACGCCTAAATCCCTACTCACTAAGCCATCAGCGCTAAGCATAAATCCCTAAGGCTTTGAGCTTAGGGCTTTATAATTTTGGCTTAGGGCATATGGCTTAAGGAGTAGGTCCTTAGGCTTAGAGCGTAGGTCTTATTGCAGAGTTCTAAAGGCTTTGGGCCTTGGTCTTATGGGTTATGCCTTGGGTCACAAGGTTTAGGTCTTAGGGCCTTGAATTTCAATGTCAGAGCTTATGGCTAAGAACTATAGTCTTAGTGCTTTAAGCTTAAGGCTTTAGGATAAGTGCATAAGGCTTATAGATCAAGGCTTTGGGCTTAGACATAAGACTTAGGATTTAAGGGTTAGGGAAATAGGTTTTGGCTTTTAGGATTAGGGCTTTGGGATTAGGGCTTTAGGCTTAGTGCTTAGGGCTTAGGGCTTAAGGCTTAGGTCTTTAGTGCATTGGGCTTAGGGCTTATGGCATAGGGGTTAAGGTTTTTCCTTAGGGCTTAGGGCTTTTGTTTCTTAGGTCTAAGGCTTAGTGCTTAGTGCTTAGTGCTTAGGGCTTAGGGCTTAAGGATTTGGATGTAAGGGTTAAAGCTTTGCGGTTATGGGCAAGGGCTTTACACCCTTAACCCATAAGCCAAAAGCCATAAACCCCTAATCCAAAGTTGAAATCCATAATCCCTTAACACTAAGTCCTAAGCTCTTAGCCCTCTGCCCTAAGCCCTAAGACAAAGCCCTAAGCTCTAGTCCCTAAGCCTTAAGACATTAGCCTAAGCCCTTAGCTTAAAGCCTTAAGCACTGATCCCTTGCCCTAAAGCCTAAAACCCTAAACCCAAAGCCCTAATCCCTAAGCACAAAACCCAAATCCCTAAGCTCAAAACCCTACACTCTAAGTCCCAAGCTCTAAGAACAAACACCTAAACCCAAAGCCCTAACTCCTAAGCCCTAATCCTGGAGCCCAACTCCCTAAGCCCAAAGCCCTAAGCTCAAAGCTCTAAGCCCTAAGAACTTAGCTTTATACTCTAAGCCCTCACACCTAATCACAAACCCATTAGCACTATGACCTAAGCCCTAACCTAAGCCAACCGCCCAAAGCACTAAGATATGAGCCCTCAACCCTAAGCCCTTAAACTTAAGACCAAACCACTAAACCCTAAGCCATATGCCTTAAGCCCAAAGTTCAAAGCCCTACACCCTAAGACCTAATCCATAAAACCATAGCAATAAGGCGTCAATCCTAAGCCCTAAGCCTTAAGACATAGACTATAAGCCCTGATTCCTAAGCCTAAAGGCCAAGTTAAAGCCCAAAGCCTTAGGCCCTAAGCCTTAAGACATAGACTATAAGCCCTGATTCCTAAGCCTAAAGGCCAAGTTAAAGCCCAAAGCCTTAGGCCATGGCGTGCAGCGTGCACCAGGATCGCACACACTTTATCGGACTTGTCGCTTTTCACGTAACTGGGAAGGTTGCGTGTACGGTGATCGGCAAATTGGCTCGGGCCAATTTAGAATGGGGTTTGCAGAAGCGTAACGTGATGGAAATAAGGGGATTTGGTGGTGGAAAATATGGGATGGTTCGATTGGATATGAAGATGACTCAGTGGTGAATGTATGGACCGGAATCGGCTTGTGGATGAATTTGAAGGCTCGGGGATGAAGATGGTGAAAGGAGATGGATGAAGGCAATTCAATACTTGAGCGATCAAAGTATTAAACTCAGTAGACCTTGAATGTCTTCTCGGATATGACTCACCGATGAACACTCGAGGGTTGATAACGCTCGGCCGGATATGACTCACCGGAGGGGAGTTATCGAGAGGGAGCTTCGATCCTTTCGGGAAGAAGGTGCTTTGCACAATTTTTACTAAAATTCTCTCTATTGAAAATAGTGTAAGTGTTACACTTAAATAGCAAAACGTAAAAGATAACGAAACTACTAAAGATAAGCTAAGAAAGACAATGTAAGCCTTTAGATGACTTGAACGTCCATGATTAGCTTCGGGAAGATCTCCCTTGACTTTAGGCTTGATTCATCAAAGATATGCACGGCTGGATTTGCATGAAAGTCGTGCTTGACCTAGGGTGATCTTCGGTTGTCCGTCGGATGCGCGTGTTGTTGATCTTATCTCGGATTTTGTGGGATTCACTCGTGCTAATTTTGAAAGGTTGTTGTACAACGATTCTCCTATGAATATGGCAGCTTTAGCATGGATTCGTTTGATAAAAATCCCTTGTGGCTCGCCGGTTTGTTGGTGAACGATCTTGTGTGAGCGGTTTGACCTCATCTTCATGTCATCACGAGATTTGTCCGTGCCATTTTGAAAAGGTTGTTATCCAACGATCCTCCTACGAATATGGCAACTTTAGCATGGATTACTTGGATAAAAATCCCTCTTTTTGTGCCGGTGGTTCGATGGACAGATTTTGTGCGCGCCCGGTGGATCTTCTTTGGATATCTTGAGATTTATCCGTGTCAAACTCAAACCTTATCTTTTCCTTGACCAAATAACCAGATTACTTAAAGATTTAAGTCAAGTGGTCGATTGGATTTGGTCAAGGTCTCTTATTTGACCGTAGGTGGGTCGTGGCTTGACTGTGGACCGGTCATGTCGGGCCTTTGTGTGTCTTCGCCGATGGGATATGCGTTCCTCTTCTTTGGGCTACTTTCTCTTCCTTCTCTAAGGCTAATTGCTGGCTGAAAGAAATAAACTAAGTGTGACCGAAAATAGGGCCCATGGTTGAACACTTGATCCGTGGGTATTTGGATCGAGCGTTCTCTCATGTCGGTCACTTATTCCAACGGGCCGAAGCCCTAGAGGACTTCGGCAAAGCCGACGACCGTGTCTCCATGGGTCGTCGGGTCATGATTGTGGGGCGCCCGTTGGGCGCCGGGTGGGTCGTGGACGCGAACCTTGGCCGTATTATGGCCTGGTGTGCCGGGCTCGTCGTAGTCGGACACGCTCGGATGCCATTTGAGAAAAACTCGTATCCGATCCTGATTATCCTCGGACATATTCTCCGAGGCTAAGTTCCCTGCAAAACGAGCACACAAATTAGCAAAATTGGCCGTGCTTCTCGGCGCTAGATCGGCGATGTGCTTCCGTTGCACATCAAGCCCTATCTTCTAAGTCCGAAGCCCTAAGCCTTAAAACCTACTCCCTATGCCCAATGCCCAAAGGCCAAAGCTTGAAGCCTAAAGCCCTAAGTCGTAAGGCCTAACTTTAAAGCCCTAATCCTTTATCCCTCGCTCTAAAGCCCTATTCCCAAAGCTTAAAGCTCAGAGCCCTATGTTTAAACCCTTAACCCTACTACTAAAGCCTAAAGCAAAAAGCCATTAGATCTAACATCTAAGCTTTAACCATAAGGCCTACATCCAAATCTCTTATACTTGAGACCTAAGCCCTAAGTCGTAAGCCCTCAGCTCAAAGCACTAAGCCCTTAGCCCAAAGCACTAGCCCAAGTCCTTAAGTTCTAAGCCCAAGACCTAAGCCCTAAGCAAAAACCCCTACGACTAAAGTAAAAGCTTAAGACCAAAGCCCTGCGCACTAAGCCCTAAGCCCAAAGTCCTAAGCTCCAAGCCCACTCCCACAAGCCCAAACCCTAGATGCTAAGTCCAATGCCCTATGTTTTAAGCCCTAATACCTTATCCAAAAGCAATAAGTCCAAAGCCCTAACTCAAAGTCCTAATCCTAAAACCCTAGGCCCTAAGGCCTAAGCACCGAGGCCAATGTCATAAGCCCTAGTTCCTAACACAAAGCCCTAAGAACCATGACCAAAGCCCTAAGCTCAAAGCCTAATCAATCTCTACACCCTAAGCCCAAAGCTCTAAACATCAAGCCCAAAGCCATATGCCTTAAGCCCTAAGCCCTAGGTCCTAAGCCTTGAGCACTAAACCCTAATCTCTAAACCCTAAGCACTAAGTCGTAAACCCTATGCACTAAGTCCAAAGCTAAAAGCTCTAAGCTCTAAGCCCAAAGCCTTAAGACCAAACTAGAATGCCCTAAGCTCCAAGTCAAAAGCCTTAAGCACTCAGCAAAAAGCCCTAAGCCCTAAGCCTTAAGGTCAAAGCTCTAATCAATCTCCAAGCCCAAATCCCTAAGCCAAAGACTTAAACCCTAAACCCTACACCTTAAGTCTTATGTCCTAGAAACAGTGTCCTAAGTCATAAGGCCTAAGCTGTCATCCATAAGCCCTCAACTTAATGCCCTAAGGCCTTAACACAAAGCCTTAAGTCCTAGAAGCCAGCCCTAAGTACTATGCCCTAAGTTTTAAGCCCAAATCACTAAGCAATAAGCCCAAAGCCCAAACCCCTATGCCCTGATCCCTAATCTTGAAGCCTTAAAACACTAAGCCTTGAGCTCTAAAGCCAAAGCCCTATGCCCTAAGCGATAAGACTTAAGACCAAAACCATAAGATCAAAGCCTTAATTCCAAAACCTTAAGGCCTAAGCAATAAGAGCTAAGCCCTAATCCATATGCCCTAACCCTTAAGCCCTAAGCCCTATGCCTTACGACTTAAGTCATAAGTCGTAAATGCAAAGCTTTTAGCCCAAAGTCCTCAACCGTAATTCCTAAGCTCTAAATCCAAATCCCAAATCCCAAAGACCAAATCTAAAAGCCCTAAAATGTAAGCCCAAAGTTATCATCCTTATTCTGATAGCCCTTTCACCTATGCTCAAATCTCTAAGCCCAAAGCCTTAAGCCCTAAGCCCTAAGCCTTGATCGTTTAGCCCTATATCCTAAGCCTTAAGTCCTAGGCTCTTAGAATAGAGCCCAAAGCCCTTAGCCAAGAGCCTAAACCCGTGAGCCCTAATCTTCTGGCACTAAACCCAAAGCCTTAAGACCACATCCCTAAACAATAAGCCTGATTCTTTAATACCATAGTTAAAAGCCGTAAGCACTAAGAACTCAGCCAAAAGCCCTAAGCCAAAAGCCCTAAGCCATAAGCCCTAAGACTTAAATTCAAAGCCCTAATCAATCTCTATGCCCATGCCCAAAGCTTTAAGCGCAAAGCCCTAAACCTAAGCCCAAAGCCCTATGCCTTAAGCCCTAAGCCCAACATGCTAACCCAAATGTCTTAAGCCCCAAGCCCTAATCCCAAAGCCCTAATGCAAAAATGCCCAAGCCTTAAGCCCTCAACCTTAAGCCGTAAGCCCTAAGATCAATGTCTAAAGCCCTAAGTCGAAAGCCCTAAAACTTATTCCCTATGCCTAAAGCCCAAAGGCCAAAGCCTTAAGCCTTTAGCAAAAAGACACTAGCCCTAACATCTAAGCTTTACAAAAGGGCCTATGCCCAAAGAACTAGTACTTAATACCTAAGCCCTAAGTCCTAAGCCCTAAGCCCTTAGCCCAAAGCACTAAGCCCAAATCTTGAAGCTCTAACACCAAACCCTAGCCCTGAGCTAGAATCCCTACGACCAACAATCAAAGGCTTAAGACCATAGCCCCGAGCCCTAAGCCCTAAGCCTTAAGCTTTAAGCCCTAAGCCCAAAGTCCTAAGCCATAAGCCAAAAGCCCTATCCTGATTGCTAAACTCCAAGCTTAAACCCATAAGCCCAAAGCCCTAACAGCTAAGTCTAAAGCCCTAAGTCTTAAGCCATAATACCTTATCCCTAAGCACTAGCTGTAAGTTCTAATTACAAAACTTTAGGCCTAGCCCTAAGCATAAAGGCCAAAGCCATAAGCCTTGAGTCCTAACACAATGCCCTATGACCTAAGCCCTTTATCTTAAGCCTAAAGTCTTAAGCCCAAAGCTGTAAGCACATTTCCTTAATCCGAGAGCCCTAAGCCTAAAACCCTAAGCCTAAAGCCCTAAGCCATTCACCCTAAGTCCTAAGCCCTAAGCCCTAAACCCTTAGCCCTATGCCTTAGGCTCTGAGCCCTAAACTCTAAGCCCTAAACTTTAAACCCTACGCACTAAACCCTAAGCCCTCAGCTCCAATTTAAAAGTGTTAAGCACTTAGCTTAAAGCCCCTATGTTCTAGGTCCAAAGCCATTAGCTCAAATCTCTAACCAATCTCTAAGACTGGAGCCCGAAGCCCTAAGCCCAATGCCCTAACCATCAAGCCCAAAGCCGTATGCCTTAAGCCATAAGCCCTAATTTCTAAGTGCTAAGGCCTAAGCCCTAGGCCCTAAAACTTAAGCCCAAAGCCTTAAACCATAAGCCTTAATCCCTAAACCATAAGCCATAAGACTTAAGTCCAAAGCCCAAAGCCATGAGCCCTAAGCCATAAGACCAAAGTCAAATGCCCTAAGTTCTAAGACAAAAGCCCTAAGCACTAAGCCAACCCAAAGCCCAAAGCCCTCAGCTCAATGCTCTAATTAATCTCTAAGCTCTAACCCCTAAACCCAAAGACTTAAACCCT
Organism: Begonia fuchsioides; assembly: GCA_003255005.1. NCBI lineage: Eukaryota > Viridiplantae > Streptophyta > Magnoliopsida > Cucurbitales > Begoniaceae > Begonia > Begonia fuchsioides. Next base: position 165,935 of record QAOC01033794.1, read on the forward strand.
AACCACTACGCCTTAAGGTATGCCCTAAGCATAATGTCCTAAGTTATTAACCCTAAGCCCTAAGCCGTCAGCTCTAAACCCAAAGCCCTAATACCTAAGAGCCAACCCTAAGTGCAAAGCCCTAAGCTATAATCCCTAACCACTAAGCCTTAAGCCTAAATCCCAAAACCCTAAGCTTTAATCTGGAAGCCCTAATTCTAAGCCTTAAGCTCTAAGGCCAAAGCCCTATGACCTAAGCGCTAAGCCTTAATGACATGCCACGAGATGCCTTGCATAGAGCCATACCTAAAGGAGCCATCACCAAGCCCGAGCTAAGGAGTTTTCTAACAAATTTTCTCTTTTTATAGGAAATGATGAGCATTGAATAATTATGGAGGAACTTACTCTGAAGGACTTGGATCGACCCAAACATCTCCTCATATGGGAAACTAGTTCGGAAGCTTTGGAAATGGAGGCCGAGATTGAGTCATCTACAAGCTTGGAACATCGTGGAGGGAAGTGCAAAGCTGAGGCAAGGGAGGAGGCCGAACCAGGTACAAGCCAGGTATAGGTGAGAGCCTACGGAGCAAGGTGCAAACTCGATCGGATCTATCTCTCTCTAGTTTTAATTTATGCTCTTTTACTTTTTTACAAACATATATTTAGGGTTTTATGGGTTTGGCATGGGTTTCAAGTGGGCTTCTATAGGTTTTCTCTTTTCCATGGGTTTTTACTTTTGAGGGTGTGTCTCAAATATAACCGGTTGGGGGGAACCAAATTTGGAGACCACTAATCCTTGGTCACCCCAAAATTTGGTAAGTGTTGGGTGGTCTTTCCACTCTTCCTTTTTGTGCATGTATCAAATCAGGTATGGCTTTTGGTTGTTATTTGATTGAGTTTTCCCTCTCTAATTTGAGAGAGTTTAAAACTCTCTTGTCACCAAGGAATGTAGTTAGTTTTTTAGTGAATACAAAGAGTGCGTTGCATCTTTTTCAACATCTGGAGATATCCGAGAGGGTTCTTCAAGCTTTTTGCTCCCCTTCTGAGCTTGGGTGAGCTAGGCCATGATACACAACTTCAACCACTCCCCCGTGGTCTTAGGCGTGTAATCTATATTAGCTCTTCTCCATCTCCGGTTACCTCCCATTTTCTGATCAACTCAATTTCCTCTACCGAGCATCCCCTCTTTAGCACCTGATACTCCCGTTTGTATATCTCTCGATTCCTCCAAGATTTTACCCTCATTGTTGGAGGTTAAGCTCCCCTCTAATTCCCTAACAACCTCATTGAATCTTAAGTGCAAATTTATATGAAATGTGAGAACCACTTTCCCCAATTATACTTATTTTCGGCCCCTTTTCTTTGCTTATTTCTCACCCGATAGCCATTTTGTTCCCCACTCCATATTTGAAACATATAATTTGGTATCAGAGTCATTCATCCCTTTCTATTCTTCCATTTTGCTTGTGTTTCAGCTAACTTGTTTAGTTAAGGCATGATGACTCGAAGTGAAGCCAAGCACAACCCTAACCGAGACCATATTCCACCACAAAACCCACCTCTGGCGACCCCTAACCTGGATGTATCGGAGTCTAGCATACAAGGGCTGCTAGATGATATTCACAAGAAGTTTGAGATGGTCTTCCAAAGGTTGGAGGCTGCCTTTCCTCCGATGAGGCACCCTCCATCCCCCGCTCCTAGGAGAAGACCCGGGAATGGCATGAGGAGGCCTCGGCATCAAGCCATCGAGGACTCCAATGAAAAGTTTGGTTACAATGACAAACCCAACCATGAATATAAGATGAGGAATATCAAGGTAACCATTCCACCTTTAATGGATCTTGCAATGGTGATGCGTTTCTTGACTGGGATGAGAAAGTAGATAAAGTGTTTGAATGTTATAACTATTCGGAGCGATTGAAATTACAATTGGTTTCTTTGGAGTTAACTGGTTATGCTAGTCTACGGTGGGATAGTTTGAAGGCCCAAAAGAGGCGTGATGGTGAGGAGGATATTCCTACTAGCAGAGCCATGAAACTCTTCGTGAGAAAGAGGCTTGTGCCGAGCCACTACAAATAAGAACTAACACGGAAAGGAGGGGATTTAGATTTTAGGAAGTGGGAGAATCGGGTTAGGTTAAATGCAAAACAATAATCCAAAAATTCCAGAATCTGGACTGGAATTCGGACGGCTATATCTCAAAAATGAAGGAAATCACGTGGATGGATCAGTTGGAATAAAATGGAACAGTAACAGCGTTTTTGGTGGTGGCCGAAAATCTGCCGGCGGAAAGAACTAAAACCAAACGAAAAATATTGAAGGAAGGAAGAGCTTGTGACCTTCAACCTCACCCTAAATTCCTTGCAGAAAGATGGAGTATTGAAGCACCAAGAAATCTCAGCTCGGAGGGAGGATTCCTTTGAGATAACCTACGGTAGCAGGAGGTGCGCCGGCTGCCGGGTTTGGGTTGGAAATGCCCGTGAGAGGGAGATGCTCAAAGAAACTTTAATTCAAATTCCAAATTAACCTTACAATCACGCAATGGGAGAGGTTTTATCTGCTGAGAAGAGTGGGAAAAAGGGAGGGAAAATTGAGGGCTAATTGCAAGCAACTTGCATGCTGAAAATTGAAATAAAGGAGGGAAAATTAGACCAATGAGATTGCAAGAATGTGAAGCCCACGTGATCTTGAATCTCTTCAGCCAATTTTCCCTTCTTTCTTGCCCAAAAATACCCTACTCTTAGCCGAAAATTCCTCATGCAAAACCCCATGAAAGCATGCAAAAATAAACAACATAAAACCTAATTGAGAAACCCTCTCGGGTTCTCCTAAAATGTAACGTAAAAATTAACGTAAAATTATACTAAAAATGCAATAAAATTCCTTTACTCCATTGAAGTGTTGATGAGTTGAGTCGTGGGACATTTGGTCAAGTTTGCATGTGACTTTAACTCACCATGCAACGTGAACTTCAACCGGGTTCATGTGCGGGCTTGATTCCGGGAGGCTCGGTTCTTGGTTGTAAGTCCACCTTTTCTCCATGCCAATTAATCACGTGTTTTGGCCTTGTTTGATCCTCTAAAGTTGGCTTAGAAATGTATAGTTCATCACTTAATTTTCCTGAAAAATTAACAAATATGTTAGAAAATTCCCGAGCTTGGGCTCGGGTGGTTGCTCCATTCGGTATGCCAATCCGTGGCATGTCATCCTCCCCGGATTCTTGAGGATTTGACCTCAAATCAAAGGGGAAGTCAACTCCATCTTGTTCATCTTCAGCATAGCTAGAAAATGGAGAAAGATCTTGTACATCATATGTGGCTAAAAGTCCATAATTGCCGGGTAACTCGAGACCCCAAAAATTCTTCATGCTTGAGACCTTCTTAAAAGTGAGCCATCCATGAACAATTTCTATTGGTGTTTCATAAGATTCTATGCATTTCACAACAACATCATTCTTTCCTCAGCCAAAGTAATCATTAATCCGGTTTATACTATGCCACCACATAACTAGTTCAACATGAGTTTCACTATCCCAATTATAATCCATAGTGTTCCCATAATAATCAGCAATGTATTCTTCCAAGTGTTCATGGGATCTAATATGCATAAGTACAGTAAAATCTTTGGAGCTATTAGTTAGTAAGAAAGGAACTACTAACCAATCGTGGCGGGTGCACGCCTATTGTGATTTCCGAAAGTAATCATTATTTCCATGCATGGTGTTTTCTCTATTCACTCCTTTAGGGCACCAAGACTTCACATTATCACCACATGTTAGAAGGATGAGAAGTTGTAAACCATTTAACCACCAAAAGAAGTTGAAACCCAAATTCGTCCATGTGTTTCTTCCCAAACTAAACGTTCATCCCAAGATAAAAATAATATCCAAAACATAAGGTTGGTTGAAAACTTTTCCATCCTAAAATAGAGAATAAACCACGCACTTGTATACTTCTCCTTATTCTCAATGACATGATCAATCATAATCTTATTCCAAGGAAGCAAAAAAATTTTAAAGGCCGTTGTACCAACTTCAAGATCACGAGTATTTAGTATCTCATCACACCAAGCTTTTGTATCCAATGACCATGGTTCATGTAGACAAAATGTATCGAAATTCAAAAAGCTTCTAAAATCATCATGTGTAATTCCAAATAAGTTGTCCCTCATTAATTTCTCAATTTTGCAACTAAGCAAAGCAAGTTCATAATTTTGCAAGAAAAGTTCCTTATCTTCAAAATTTGCATGCTCAAAAACAACCACGAAAGTCTTCTTCAAAAGGTTCACGTCAACATCACTAAAATTTTCACTATCTATCCAGCCAATCTCATGAAGATAATTAAGCACTTGGTTAAATGGATCATACCTTTTGGCCACAACCTTGTTCGGTTTGACCATTTCATCCTCTCGGTCTACTTGGATACAATGGTATTCCATTAGAAGCTCTTCAAAATCATTTTTCCATTCCATACAAGGATGAGAGGTTACTGTAAATATTTGATCTACATACCCGAAGGGTTGGTTCACGGTCGTTCGAGACATAGGGTGGGCGATCCCGGCTTATTGGAGCTCTATCTTTTTTGAGGTTCCTTCTTCAATACTTGCTGCCAACGGAAGATCCACAATCTTTTCTTCTTGGTTAGGCTCGTGATGGGGCTCCAAGATAGCACAAGAGTTTTTAGATTCCTTGGAGGAGTGATTATCCTCAATACCGACAATTGTTTCCACTTGTTCGACTTCTTTTTCAACAACCGGTTTATTTTGTGCTCTCAGAACTCTCTCTCTAGTTTTATTTTGTGCTTTTTATTTGTGCACAAACAATTATTTAGGGTTTCTATGGGTTTGGCATGGGTTTGGAGTGGGGTTCTATGGATTTTCTCTTTTCCATGGGTTTTTGGTTTTGAGGGTATCTCAAAAGCAACCGGTTGGGGGGAACCAAATTTGAAGACCACTCTTCCTTCATCACCCCCAAATAGGGTAAGTGTTGGGTGCTCCTTTCTACTCTTCCTTTTATCAAATCGGGTATGGTCTTTGGATGCCATCTGATTGAGTTTTCCCTCTCTCATTTGAGAGAGGTTAAAACCATCTTATCACTGAGCATTGTAGTAAGTTTTCAGTGAATAGAAAAGAGTGCTCTGAATCTTTCATTGGCCGGTTTTCCACCTCCAAGACCGACTCCCTGGTGAGTAATATCCGAGAGCATCATTCTAGGTTCTTTATTCCTTTACGAGCTAGGGTTAGCTAGGCTGTGCTACACGACTTCAACAACTCTCCTGTGGTCTTAGGGTAAGCGTGTAATCCATATTAGCTCTTCTCCGTCTCCGGTTACCTTTCATTTTCCGATCAACCCCATTTCCTTTTCTGATCATCCCCTTTTACCCCCATTTTTGGCGGCTAAGCTTTCCTCTTATTCTCCAACTGCCCTTTCGAATCTCAGTTGCAAACTTTGTATGCAACTTGAGAACCACCTTCCCCAATAACACCAATTTCTGACCCTTTTCTTTGCTTATTTCTCACCCGATAATAGGAAATTGGGGTGATCGGAAAATGGGAGATAACAGGAGATGGAGAAGAGCTAATATAGATTACACGCTCACCCTAAGACAACAGGGGAGTGGTTGAAGTTTTGTAGCATGACCTAGCTTACCCTAGCTCGGAAGGGAAGCAAAAACCTTGAAGGATGCTATCAGATATTGCCAGATATTACTCAACGGAGAGCCGAGTCTTGGAGGTAGAAAACAAGTCAAGGAAGAAGAGGCAAAGCACTCTTTAGATTAAAAATAAAACTAATTACAATGCTCGATGATGAGAGGGTTTTAACCTCTCTCACATTAGAGAGGGAAAAACTAATCGGATGGTATCCAAGAGCTTTACCCAATTTGATGCATGCACAAAAAGGAAGGGTGGAGAGGACCACCCAACACTTATCCGATTTGGGGGTGACAAAGGGAAGTGTGGTCCCAGAAATTTGTTCCCCCTCCAACCAGCTTCCATTGAAACACCCTCAAAAGCAAAAACCAATGCAAAAGAGAAAACCCACTCAAAACTCATGACAAACCCATAGAAACCCACGTCAAACCCATGAAACCTTAAATAATTGTTTTTTGCTAAATTAAAAAGGCATAAAATAAAACTAGAGAGAGAGTTTCAATCTTGTTTGCGCCATGCTTTATGGGCACGACCTATGCCCGACCTAGACATGGCTTGTACCCGGTTCCTCCTCCTCCCTTGACTCGGCTTTGCAATTCCCTCCATGGTGTTCCAAGCTCGAAGATGACTCGATCTTGGCCTCTATTTTCAAGGCTTCCTATATGAGGAGATATTTGGGTTGCTCCAAATCTTTCGGGGTAGGATCCTCCAAAATTATTCCACGCTTATCATTTACTACAAAAAGAGCAAATTGATTAGAAAACTCCTTAGCTCGGGCTCGGGTGATGGCTCCTTGAGGTATGGCTTTATGCAAGGCATCCTGTGGAATGTCACTTAATCCCAAAGCCCTAAGCTCTAAAAACTAACCCTAAAGGCTAGAGCCCCTAGCTTTAAGCCTTAAGCCCTAAGCTCTAAGTTCAAAGGCTTAAGCCCTATGCCCCAAGTTGTAAGCACTATGCCCTAAGCAGTAAGCCCTTATCCCTAACCTCTAGTCCTAAGCTCTAATTCTTAAGGGCAAAGCCCGAAGCCCTAATCCCTAGGTAATAATCCCCAAGCCCTAATCCCAAAGTCGAAAGCCATAATTTCTAAGCTCGAAGCCCAACACCTTAAGGCCACATCCTAACGGTTAAATGCTAAAGCTCAAAGTCGTTATCACTAAGCCCTAAGCCTTAATCCCTAGGCTCCAAGTCCTAAGCCGTATGCGCTAATCCCTTCCAGAAGCCCTAGTCCTAAGTGCTAAGCCCTAAGAACTAATCTATAAACCATAAGCCCTAAGCTTTGCCATAATCCCTAATCCCAAAGCCCGAAGCCATTAAGTCATAAGCCCTAAGCCCAAATCCCTAGGCCCAAAGACCCAAGTATTAACTTCTAGCCCAATGCCCAAAACCCCAAGCCTCATGTCCAAAGCCTAAAGCTTGAGCCCTAAGGACTAAGCCAATAGCCTAATCCCAAAGCTCTAATACGTAACCCTAAAACCTATAGTGAAAAGCCCTAACACCTAAAACCTAAGCCCTAAGCTCTAAGCAAAATGCCTTCAGCCCTAAGTCCTAAGCCCTAAGCTGTATGGCCTGAGCATTCCTAGGCCATAGGCTCTAAGCCCTAAACCCAAACCCAAAGTTGTAAGCCCTTAGCCACAAACCCTAAGCACTAATCTCAAAGCCCTAAGCCATACTGCCTTAGCCCTAAGTCCTAGGCCCTCAGAAAAAGACCCTAAATTCAAAGCCCTAAACCTTAAGCCCTAAACCCTAAAAGCTAAACACTAAGCACGAAACCGAAAGCCTTAATTCCAAAGCCCTAAGCTCTAAAAGCTAACACTAAAGGCTAGAGCCGGTAGCTCTAACCTTTAAGCCATAAGCTCTAAGATCAAAGCCTTAAGCCCTAAGCTCTAAAAGCTAACACTAAAGGCTAGAGCCGGTAGCTCTAACCTTTAAGCCATAAGCTCTAAGATCAAAGCCTTAAGCCATAAGCCCTAAGTTGTACGCGCTATGCCCTAAGCAATAAGCCCTAATCCCTAACCTCTAGTCATAACCCCTAATTCTTAAGGCCAAAGCCCTTATCCCTAAGCCCTAAGCAATAATCCCCAAGCCCTAAGCTCTAATCCCAAAGCCGAAATCCATAATTTCTAAGCTCGAAGCCCTAAGCCTTAAGATCAAATCCCAAAGCATAGATGCTAAAGCTCAAAGCCGTTAGCTCTAAGCCCTAAGCCTTAATCCTTAAGCCCTGAACAAAAAGCTAAAGTCCTAAGCTTGACTCCCAAAGCCCAAAGCAATAAGCCCTAATCTCAAAGCCAAAAGTTGAAAGCCATAGTCCCTAAGATATAAGATCTAATACATATGCTTATAGCCAAAAGCCCAAAGTCCTAACCTGAAATCCCTAAGCCCTAGTCCCAAAGCTCAATGCCCTAAGTCCTAAGTTCTAAGCCCTTTGTAAAAAACTTAAAGCTCTAAGCCCTATGGCCTAATACCAAAGCCCTAATCTTACAGACTAAGCCCTAATCGCAAAGCCCAAAGCACTAATCCCTAAGAACTAAGCTTTAATAACTAAGTTGATAGCCCAAAGGTGAAAGTACTAGGCCCAAAGCCTTAAGTGCTAATCCCAAAGAAAAATGCCTGAGGCCTTAATCTCAAAGCTCAAAGACTAAACTCCTAGATCCTCAGGCTTTTGTCTAATATGCCCTAGGCCCTAAGCCCAAAGCCTAAAGCCCAAATGCCAAAGTTTCAATACCTAAGCCCAAGCCATAAGCCCTAATCCTAAAGACCTATTCCCTAAGCCTTAAGCCCTAACCCTAACCCTAAGCCCTAAGCCCCAAGCCTTAATCCTAATGACCATAGCCCATAAGCGAAAAGACGAAAGCCTTAGGGCTTAATCTTGAAGACCAAAACACATATCCCAAATCCAAAGCTCTAATAACTAAACATGAAGTTTACAGCCCCTAGCTCTAACCCATAAATTCTAAGCTCTAAGCTTAAAGCCTTAAGCCCTAACTCTTAAGCCCTTAGCCCAAAGCATAAAGCCAAAGCCGAGAAGCTCAATATCCAAAGCCTTAAGCACTAAGCTCAAAGCCCTAATCCTAAAGCTCTAAGCCCTAATCCCAAAGCTCTAAGCCTTAAGACCTAGACTTAAGTTGTAAGACCTTAGTCCCAAAGGCCAAAACCTTAAACCCTTTGTCCTAAGCCATTAACACTATGCCCTAAGCCTTCAGGCCAAAACCATACAGCTGAGCCCTTATCCCAAAGACCTAAGTCTTAAGTGCTTAGACCACAACGTGAAGTTCTTTGCCCTAAGCCCCGAAAGCTAATCCCTAAGCCTTAAGCCCAAAGCCTAAAGCCCAAAGCCCAAAGCCCAAAAAACTGATCCCAAGGTCCTAAGCTCTAATACCTTACCCTAAAGCCCAAAGCCCTAAGCGCTGATGTCACGACCTGAAGGGGACCCGCGACAAAACGGGGAAAGATCCGACCCAAAATAGAACGGATCTCACAACCCTTTTCTTTTCACTTGAATCCAAATTTTATAAACAGCGGAAGAAAAAAAAACTGCTTAGGTTCAATTGAGACATTCAGATAACATCCTTTAATGAAGTCCAACAAACTAAATTAAAGCTTAACAACTATAGTACTAACCTTAAAGTTTCAAAAAAAATTGCTTGGAAAGATAAAATCAAAAGAAGTTCTAATTTCTTCCAAATTCACTCTTGAAGAAACTACTAATGATCGTCCCGAACACTCCCTGAAAAAAAATTGTCAATTGGGGTGAGCTGAGTACTTAGTTGGGAATTAATTTCACCTTTAATAATCAATGAACTTAAAACAAAACTATGAAAAGAGCACACACGGGAATTTCATAAACAATTTCATAAATGAACAGAATTTCACATCAACAAACAGAATCGACACTCAGGCGGTCGCAAGCCAAAACACCTTGATCATGTTTAGGGATTCGAAACCCAAGGAGACAGTCTTCCACTCTCCTATTACCCATTTCAATTTTCAATAAACGATATGATCAAAATAAGCATGCTCGATTCTACATTTTAAACTTTAAACAATTTGAGATAAAACAACATTACAATTCCTATCATATTAAAAGAAAAAATTAAATCCCAAACCTTAGAAACGATTGTATAATCTGCAAACCAATGATAACGTCTAGGAGTGTTGATATTCAGGTGCCTCAATAATTTTATTTAAATTTCGAAACCTAGTAAATAAGAAAATAATATTCAAATCTGTCTCGTTCAATCGATTAAAAAAAACAGCCCCTAATATCCAAAAATTCCAACTTTAAATTGGTATTCAAGTTTCAATCAATTATAGCAATTCTTATCATCTTTCTAACCAATTTAATCTTTGTCGAACTTTTCAAATAAATTCAGCAATTCACTAAAAATCAGATTCTTCTTTTTCTTCCTATCAAGTTTAATAAACGTAATAACCAAGAAAGCTCTATTATAAATCCTATTAATGCATAGTATAATCCTTTTCCAAATTACCAACATAATTCAGCCCTTTTTCTTTGGATGTTAGCTTCGGTGCTAGGGTAAAAATTCAGATTTGCATCAACGTAATCTTCCTTCCATTTCCTCTACACAATTTATAAAATTTTATATATCTTTTGTTTCGAGAGTATACAAAAGTGACAGAATAATTAAAACCCATAAGTTTCTTACCGATTTTTTTAAGTATTTTCGATCAGATTAGGCATAAATTTTGTCACCACGATAGAGTTGGATTTTGGTTATATCTTGGCTTTTTTAATCTATCCAACTCAATTCTTCCTTGTTTTTCTTAAAAAAAAATCAGCTACAAGCAACTTAAACTTTCCAAAATTCAGCAATATATAAAACAGAGGAATTGACTTTACTTTTTTTTTCCTTGCCGATAGATTGTAGGTTGTTTGTTGTTGAAGACCAAAGTGAACTAAATTTGCATAACGCCAATGGTTAGAGGCAGCACCAACCAAAAATTGAGATCACGAAAGCTAATTTATCTCTCTCTTGGCAGAATGGAACGAAAAGGAAGAGAGGAGAAAAAAAAAAGAAGGATTTTGAACGGGATGTGAACTTACAGAGGGCTGCAATTTTTATTGAGCGATGTTGGAGCGGTCTCTCGCATGATCCTTGCAGAAAAATTTGGCCTCGATACGTCGTGATGAGTGGTGGAAGAGAGAGAGATTGAAGAGTGGGAGAGAAGAAAGGAGTTTCCCCTTTCTGTGAAAACAACCCGATAAGGTTGTTTTCTTTTCTATTATTTATTTTTTTTTAATAAAAGGCCCATTTGTTTGGGCTTTTACAGCTGACCTATAGTCTGAATGCCAAAACCTTTAAGCCCTAAGCCCTTAGCCAAAATCTCTAAGCCCTAAACCTTAAGCCCAATGGTCATGCTTGTGTTTGATTTTCAACTTTTACTTATTGACATAGTAAGCACTTTGATACATATTCAGCGACATCCTTCTTTATTCTAGGCAACCAAAATTGACGTTTCATATCATGATACATTTTTAGAGAACAAGGATGTATGGCAAATCTAGATTTATGATTCTCTGCAAGTATTGCTTGTCTAAGCTCTAAGTTGTTCCATACTACCAATCTTCCTTTGAAAAATAAAAATAATTTTTACTTGTTTCCCAATCCTAGAATTCTTCACCATTTTTAATTTGATCAAATCTTTCTTTTAGCTCATCATCTAATTTTTGCTTTTCTTGACGCGCTACACTAGAGTAGGTGTAAAATAAGATTAAACACTTAGATCACTTGATCATTCTCTGGAATTTGCAGCTCGTAGTCCTCGATTGTTAAATGTATGATCCAATCATCTAAAACAAGGCAATTTAGAGATCTATTTGGATAACGGATGAGGGCATCTGCAACAACATTTGTTTTACCGGGATGATATTCTAAAGTAAAATCATAATTGGCTAAATAATCCATCCAACGGCGTTGACAGAGATTTAAATCTTGTTCTGTAAATAAATAATTTAAACTCTAATGATCAGAAAATATTTTAAATTTGGCGCCATACAAATAACTTCTCCAAATTTTCAATGCAAAATAATGGCGGCCAATTCTAAGTCATGAACAAGATAATTCCTCTCATGAGTCTTTAATTGTTGGGATGCATAAGCTATTACTTTAACCTATTGCATTAACACGACCCAAATAGATTCCTAAGGCATTAGTGTGTAAAAGCATAAGATAAATTTTCATCAGGTACTGCTAAGACAAGGGCAATAGTTAAGTTTTGCTTGATTTCATCAAAAGCTATTTGGCATTTTTCGCTCCAAAAAAACTTTACGTCATTCCTTAGTAACTTAATTAGTGGCATAGCAATGGATGAGAAATTTTGTACAAATCATAGAAGTTTGACCTTTGCTGGACCCACTAAGATTCCATTTTGAGAGACAACAACACCAAGAAATTTAACTTTAGTATTAAAAAAAATTACATTTCTCTCAGTTTGCATATAGTTGGTGTCGACGTAATGTCTCCAAAATAATCTCTAAGTGTTTCATATGTTTCTCACAAGACTTAGAGTATATCAAAATGTCGTCTAAATTGTCGAGATAACGTCGAAAGACTCGATCCATTAAGTCCATAAATCCTACTGGTGCATTAGTCAACCCAAACAGTAACACCATAAATCAAAAGTGTATGTAACGTGTCCAAAAAGCTGTTTTGGGAATGTCTTTTTCACAAATTTTTATCTTGATAACAAGATCTAAAATCAGTTTATGAACAATATTCGCATCCACCTAGCTTGTCAAACAAGTCATCAATTATAGGTAATAAGTATTTTTTTGGTTACAATATTCAACTTTTGGTAATAGATGCATAAACAAAGTGACTCATCTTGTTTGTTTATAAATAGCACCAGTGCACTTTACGGTGAGGTACTGTTTTGGATAAATCTTTTCTTGAGCAACTCAGCCAATTGAGCTTTTAATTATTTTAACTCTACATGAGCAATACAATAAGGGGAAATTGAAACTATAGTTGTACCAAGTACGAGATCAATTAGGAATTTAATTTTCATGGTGAGGTGATAATCCAGGTAGATCCTCTTGGAAAAAAATCATTATAATTCAAAACTACCACTGTTTCAAAATCTGCTATAGTCGTATTAAGATTTTCGTTGGAAGCAAAAAGATTCTCATAGGACTTCTAGTTTCTTCGGCTACCTAGACATGTTCTTATAAATTAGATTGACATGATTTCCATGATCTTTGTATGAATGTATTAATACATCTCTACTTTCCAATGTAAGAACTATGCTCATTTTATGGCAATCAATTTTTGCCTTGCAATGATTCAACCAATTCATACCTAGTATAATATCAAATTGATCTATTAGATCAGTTCCTTTACTATATTATGATAGCTACATGAATTTGGCATATTAATCTAGCATTTTCATATTATTTTATTTAAAGTTATGATATGCTTTGATCATATTTTGACAATGTCTAGCATTGCAATAATTATATCTGAATATCTTCTTGTACTGTTCACATGTCATCATTCTCTAGAAATTTCCACTATCTGTCCAAAATAAAATATTACAAATTTGACAATATATTCTGCTAGAACTCTAATAGCAGTCAACTATTATGCATTATCCTCAACCAATTTCTATCTTCTTGAGGGTCAACACACCGCCCGCAAACATTGATGGTTTTAAGCGTCCTATTTGCATAAAGAAATTTGTTCGACATGTTTCAGGATCTAAACTATAGTTCTTCCTAACTTTTATAGTTCAATCTTCAAAACTATAATTGGATCAATACGATGTTGTCTGACATGCTGGTCATCTTAACGAAAATTGTGATTTGATCTAAACTAATGTCTTAGGTGTTTGATTTCAAGGAGTTCTTCTTGGAGGCATTTTAGAATGTGAAAGGAAATTTCAAATTTTGCTACAAGAACTTCTTGCAACTATCCTATAATATTATATTTCTATAATGCTATCTATTTTGTGAATGTCTTTTTTTCAAGTTGAGAACCTTGGGCTCGGATACCAAAAATTTTGTCATGACCCAAAGGGGACCCGCGACGAAACGGGGGATGATCCAACCAAAAATAGAGCATATCTCACAACCCTTTTCACTTGAATCAAAATTTAATAAGTAGCGGAAGACTTACTCATAATAACGGAGACATTCAAATAGCTTTACTTTCATAAAGTCCAACAAACTAAATTAAAATCTTAACAAAACTACAGTACCAACTGTTTAAGTTTCAAGATAAGTTTGCTCAGGAAAATAAAAAATCTAAATAAAAGACTAATTTTCTCAAAAAGTCCCTCTTGAAAGAACTACTGACGATCACCCTCAACTCTTCTTGAAAAATTGTTTCAATTAAGTGAGCCAACTACTCAAGCTGGACAATAATTTTAAATTTAATAAAAGAATTCAAAACAAAACATGAAATTAAGCATATTAATAAATCAATCAATAATATGATTAATAAATGCAATGTATGAATTACACTTAGGCGGTGGCAACCAAAATAATCCACACTCAAGCGGTAAGAGCCAAAAACACCTTAATCATGTTTAGAGATTTGAAACCCAAGGAGGCAGCTTCACTCTCCTATCACCCATTTATTCACAATGAATGAATAAATAAATAATATGCTCATTTCAACAACTTTAAAAAAACATTCATATAAAATAAAATAGGATGGAGAATTCATATCATATTAAACAAAAAATTAATATCCAACCTTAATTCATATACCAAAATGAAAACCGTAGTTGGCTCTAAATGAACTTCAAGACCAATATCTATACAAACTCAAAAGTTTCAAACATTTCATTCTCTCGACAATAAATTTTAAGTTGCTTGTTTTTAAGGGCCAAAATAAACTCAATCCGTGTAACTTCAATAGCTAGAGGCAACACCGACCTAATAATAAAGATCGTGGAGGCTATTTGATCTCTTCCTTAGGAGAATCAAACGAAAAGAAGAATAAAAAAGTAAAGTTTTAATGGGAATCAGACTTAAAGAGGGCTGCAACTTTTACTATAGAGAGTTGGAGGGGTTTCTCGTGTGACCATAGCAGGAACTTCTCAATATCTTATGGTGAGGGAGAGACGGAGAACATAAAGAGAGAGTAAGAGAGAGAGAGAGTGGTTGGTTAGGAGATTTCTCTCCCCAAGGCGATTTGGCGTTTCCTCACGGTTTCTCCATTTCCTCGATGTTGGTGCCTTTCTCACCGTGGCTTCTTGCTTTCTCTTCAATTGCTGCTACAGTTCATCCCTTCTATCCCTTCTATGGATTAGTGTTAAGATTCTCACTGTTTCTTTCCGCCCAAAAGTTATCGGTTTTCTGGGCTGAGTTTCATTCCATCCATCGGAAACTTTCTGCTTGAGGGTCATTTCCAGGTATTTTGAGCATTCTCTGGCTGTGACTCTCCCGTATTTGGTGATTTCTACGTTCTTCAGGTATTTTCATCTTCACTGGCGTGGTACTTCTGATATATCTCTCTTCTAGTTTTCGTTGCTTTTGCCTTATGGTTTTCGGGTATCTATTATTCTGAACAATGGAGCATTGAAGCTTGCTTCCCCGGGTTACTATTTCCTCCCCGGCATTTTCTGACTTTATTTGCTAACTCCTCAGATATCTCCTCTGTCTGGTATTCTTGGCCTATTTTTCCTAGGTTTTCTTGGCAAAGCTACTTGTTTACTCCCCCGGGGTCCCCCCATGGGACTGAAAGTCAACAAATATTTGGTTACTACTCCAGGGTTATTTTACTCCAATTACTATTTTCGGATTTGATTCTTAAGTGTTTTTCAGTTCTCCTGGGTTTTCACTATTTGGTACTCTCGGCGTTTTGCTTCCTGGGTATTCGGTTTCCTTCCCCGTGGTGGACGATTAAGTTTATTAAGTCTGCAGCTATTTCTGGGTTTCTTCTTCAGAATCATGATCTTCTCCAGGGTTTATTGTGGATTATTCTTCAGCTCTATCCTTGAGTATATTCCCTGTGTGCTTCGACCGCTGTTTGTTCAACTCTCCTTTTCCGGTTTCCTTGCCGGATAATCGGGCCAGAGTTGCTCCCTGACCTTCAGCCTCCCGACGGCTTTCGCCACGTGTCTCATTCTCCTGGAACCCACCATCCTCTCATTACTCCTCTGCCGCCTTCTCCCTCTCTCTCTCTGCCGGGATATCATTCCCCAGGAGGGCAATCGGAATTTGGATCATTCCCAACACGTGTCGCTGGATTATTCCTCATTCTTTTTTTCTGATTCCATCTTAATTTCCATTCCCTATTCCCGTGGTATTACCCTGATCAAGCTAAGCCTTCCTGCCATGTGGTGCTGTTTTCTACGTCCGTCCACATATCTCCTGCATGGCTTCCTCCCCCTCCCCTTCCTGAGTGCATGATAATTATCCCCTGTAGCTTTCAGCTACATCATCTGCCTCTCCCCTCCCCTGTCCTCCCTCTCTGCATTTCCAGCCTTGCCCGAAACGCCTCTAGCTTTCTCCCAGCAAATTTCCCAACCATTTCCATTATGCCGAAGAAAATTCTATTCAGCGAATGCATGGCTGATATTGAAGAGCCGAGTGCCCCAAAACCCTCAAAATTGGGTAAACGTCCTAAAGGCTCTAAAAAGGAAAAAAAGTATCCTTCAGTGGCTGCCCCCCGTCTTAATCTCGAGCCCTGCCCCCCTCCCTCCACAGGTAATATCATATCCCCTCACCCCATATTTTGAATTCGTTCTTTTTCCGGACATGGGGACGTAAAAAAGGCAAAATCAGCAAGCTTTCCATTTATTCTTCCTTTATTTATGGCCTCCACTCCATTGCTGATAGGAATGCTCTTTGGGATAATCTTTCCTCTTTTAATGAGCATATCTCCTCTCCGTGGATTCTTATGGGGGACTTTAACACTATTATGTCTCTTAATGAGCGCAGGAGCAATACCCATGTTTCCTCCAAAGAAATCAAAGGGCTTAGAGATTGCTGCTATTCTCTCGGCCTCCAAGAGCTTAATTCTACGGGTTGCTACTTTACCTGGTCGAATGGTTTCGTTTCTTCCAAGCTCGACAGAGCCCTTGTTAACAGCCAATGGATTCATCATTGCCCTCCCACTTCCGCCATCTTCCTTCCTCCTGGGCTTTCCGATCACTCCCCATGTGTGGTCTCCCTTCATTCCTCTCCTCCTCCCGGGAATCTCCCATGGAAATTCTTTAACATGTGGACCTTGCATCCGGATTTTAAGCTGATTACATCCTCCCTCTGTAATTCTGAAATTATCGGCTCGAAGCAATTTATCCTCGCCTCCAAGCTCAAGCTCCTTAAGCCCAAGCTCTCGGACCTTAACAAGAAGCACTTCCTGCACATTTCCAGTAGAGTTTCTAAGGCTAAAAATCATCTTGTGCATGCTCAATCTACCTTCCTCTCTGCTGCCTTCAATCCCCCCTCGGTTAATCTATCTACCCTGCAGCGCAATCTCTCTGTCCTTGGAAAAGCTGAGCTAGCCTTTGACCACCAAAAAGCCAAATGTAAGATGCTCCTCCAAACTGACAAGCCCACAAAATTCTTCCATGCCTTGGCCCGAAGAAATGCAAAGAATAATTTCATTGCATCCCTTACTAGAGATGATGGTTCCGTGACTACTTCTCTGGACCAAATTCCAGCCGAGTTCAACAACTATTTTAAACATTTACTTGGTGTCTCTCATCCAGTCGCTCGGGTTAAGGACTGCTATTTAAGCTCAGGCCCAAAAATTTTTGCTGAAAGCTGCTCTGCCCTTGTAAAAGATATCTCCTCCACGGAAATTTTTTATGCCCTGCGTAGTATTGGCTTTGACAAGGCTCCCGGCCCTGATGGTTATTCATCAAAGTTCTTTATCGATGCATGGGATATTATTGGTGATGACTTTTCTCATGATGTTGCTGACTTCTTTCGATCTGGTCACTTATTAAAGCAATTCAACCACGGTATTATAGCCCTTATTCCTAAGTCCAGCAATGCCCAAGTGCCTAAGGATTTCAGGCCGATTACCTGCTGCAATGTTGTTTATAAAGTAATATCTAAAATCTTGGCTAATCGTCTCTCGGATTCCCTATGCCCGACCATTGACCAAGCTCAATCAACTTTTGTTAAGGGGCGATCGCTGACGGAAAACATCCACCTCATGCAAGAGCTTATCCGAAAGTACAATTCAAAGAAAGCCTCCCGGAGATGTTTCTTAAAAATTGATCTTTGGAAGGCTTTTGACACCATTTCGTGGCCCTTTATGAATTCTATCCTATTAAAGCTAGGCAACCCTCCTAAATTCGTAAATTGGATTATGGAATGCATTTCCTCAACCTCATTCTCCATCTCTCTAAATGGGAAAATGCACGGCTTCTTCAAGGGCTGTCGGGGTCTTAGGTAAGGTGATCCTCTTTCCCCGTATTTGTTTGTTATCTGCGTGAAATATCTCTCCAGGATTATTAAATCAAAGCTCCCTTCCTCCGGTTATAATTTTCATCCGTCTTGTGAGCCCTTGGGAATCACCCACCTTGCCTTTGTTGATGACCTGATTCTCCTTTCCAGAGGGGACATCATCTCTGTTAAGGGTATCCTATCATGCTTATATGAATTCAGTGATGCCTCGGGCCTCTCCCTAAATATCCTCAAATCGAGCTTCTACTTGGCTGGTTCTACTAATGATCTCCGACTTGAAATCAAAAGCCTCTCTGGCCTTTAGGAGGGGTCGCTGCCTTTTAGGTATTTAGGTATCCCTCTCTCCCCCCATAAGTTAAATCAAAACAATTATGAGGATCTCTTCAACAAAATCAGGATATACATTGATATTTGGAGTGCAAAATCTCTTACTTATGCTGGTCGGGCGGAGCTTATCAAAAGTGTTATACAATGTGTGGAATGTTTTTGGATGTGCTGTTCGGCTGAGACTTACACAACTATGCAGAACCTTTCTTTGGGGTAAAAGATATTCTAACATTGCCTGGGACTTATGTTGTTTGCCGAAAGATGAGGGGGGCTTAGGCTTTAAAAATCTCGAAGTTTGGAACTCTGTGCTGCTTGCAAAAACTCTTTAGAATGTTCATCAGAAAAAGGATTCCCTTTGGGTCCGTTGGCTTCAGCATTATTATATTAAGCCATAACTCCAAAGCCTAAAGTGGTAAGCCCTAAGCTCTAAGCTTTAAGTGGTAGACCCTAAGTTCTAGGCCTTAAGTGCTAAGCGCTAACCTTTCAGGCCTAAGCCTAAACCCCAAAGCCCAAAGTCGAAACCCCAAAGCCCTAAGCCTATTTCCAAAGTGCTAAGCCCAAAGATCTATTTATAAAGTCCTAAAGACTAATTCCTAACCCATAAGCCCAAAGCCCAAACTATTACCCAGTAGTCCCTAAGCCAAAGTCGTATGCCCTAAGAATTAACTTCTAAGCACTAAAACTAAAGCCCTAATCCCAAAGCCATAAGACCCACGACCTAAGTCCAAAAACATATGTCCAAAGCCATAAGCCTTAAGCCCTAAGCCCAAAGCCATAACACTTAAGCCCAAAGCCTTCGCAAAGCCCTAAGCCTAAATCTTGAAGACTTAGATTAAAAGACTAAAGCCTTATGCCCTAATCCCTAACTCTTAGCCAAAAGCCGTAAGCCCTAAACCCTAACTCTTAGCCGAAAGCCCTATGTTCAAATCCCTAAGGCATATGTTCAAAACCCAAAGCCTTTACTCCTTGGCCTAAGCCCTCAGTCCTAAAACCTAAGCCTTAAGCACATAGCCCAATGCCTTAAGACTAAAGACCAAAGCCAAAGTCGTAAGCCCTAAGTACAAAGCCTAAAGCCCAAAGCTCTATGCCTAAGCCCAAAGCCTTGTGCCCTTAGCCCCAAAGCCCAAAGCCTTAAGCCCAAAGACCTATGTCCTTAGTCATAATCCCAAAGCTCCAAGATCAAAGCCCAAAGACCTAAGCCTTAAGATTTAAACTCTAAGCATAAATCCCTAAACCCTAAGCCAAAAGCCAAAATCCCAAAACATTAATCCTGAAGCCCTAACCCATATGCCTTAAGCCCTCTTCCCAAAGCCGTAATACATAAACCCTAAGCCTCAAACCTGAAGTCCTAAGTTCTGAGCTGGAAGCCATAAGCATAACACACAAAGCTCTTATCCCTTAGGCCTAAGCCATAAGCCCTAAGCCTTAAGTCTTAAGGCCTGAGCCGAAAAGCCTAACTTCTTAGCCCAAAGCTCTGAGCCCTAATCTCTAAGCTAAAAGCCCTAAGCTTAAACCCTAGGTTGTATGCCCTAAGCCCTAAACTCTAAACCAATATGTTTTAAGTTGTATGTCCTAGGTAATATGAAGTTAGCCATAAGCCCTAACCCGTAAGACCAAAGTCAAAATCCCTATGCCCAAAACCCTTAGACAAAAGTTCAAATCCCTAAGGCTTCAACCAAAAGCCATAAGCCCTAAGCCGTAAGCACTAAGCTCTAAGTCAAAATCCCTATGCCCAAGCCCCTTAGACGAAAGTTCAAAGCCTTAAGGCTTCAACCAAAAGCCATAAGTCCTAAGGCCTAAGCCCAAAGTACTAAAACTTAAACCCTAATTCTAAGGTCAAAGTTGAAAGCCTAAAAGCCTTAGCCCAAAGTCGAAAGCCCTAAACCCTAAGTCATAAGCTTTAACCCCAAAGCTCAAAGTTCAAACCCTTAAGTCTAGGCCATAGCACAAAATCCTAAGCAATAAGCTTTAATCCTTAATCACAAGCCCAAAGCCCTAACTCCTAACCTGTAAGCCTTAAGCCAAAGGCCCTAATCCAAAAGCCATAAGTCAAAAGCTCTAAACCCTAATTCAAAAGCCCTAAAGCTTAAGTTTTAAGCCATAAACTCTCACACTTGAACACAAAGCTCTGAGCCCAAAGCCCTAAGCCATATGCTCTATTCCTGAAGACCTATGCCCTAAGCCCCAAGTCCTGAATCAGGCCCTGAGTCCAAAACCTTTGGCCCATAGACAAAAGCTTAAAGCCCAAAAGGTTTAGCCATAATTCCAAGACCAAAGCCCTAAGCCCATAGCCCGAAGCGCTAAGCCCAAATCCCTAAGCCCTAAGCCTAAAATCCAATGCCCTAAGTCCTAAGCCCAAGGTTCAAAGCCTTAAGCCAACCCAAAATCCCAAAAACCTAAGCCCTAATCCTTAATCAAAAACCCAAAAAACTAAGCCTTGAGCCCTACCCCTAAGGCCTAACCCGAAAGCCCTACAGCCTATGCTAAATATCTTCAACCCTAAGCCTTAAGTTCCAAGCCTGAAAACCTAACACTTTACCCTAAAGCCGTGAGCCTTAACTCCTAAGCCCTAACCTTGAAGACCTACGCTCTAAAGCAAAATTCCTCAAAATGTACGCCCTAAGAACTAATCCCTAAGCCCAAAGCCCTTCGTTCTAAGCCTAAAGTTCAAAGGCCTATCCCTCTGCCAAAAGCCATTACTCATATGCCCAAATCCCTAATCCTTGAGCCATAATTCCTATGCCCTAGGCACTAAGCTCTAATCCCTAAGCCCAAAACCGGAATCCCTACGCCTTGAGCCTGGAGCACTAATAAATAAGTCCAGAGTGAAAAGACCTAAGCTCAGAGCCCAAAGCAATAATTCCTAAGACCTAAGCCCTAAAATCTTAATACAATCCCCAAAGCCCTTGGCCCTACGCACTATGTCCAAAAACTTAATCCCTAATCATAAGGCCAAAGTTCAAAGCCCTAAGTCCTAATCCCAACCCTAAAGCCTAGAGCCCAAAACCCTTAGCCGAAAGCCATAAGCCATAAGCTCTAAGCAAGCCCATAGTTTAAAGACCTAAGCCTAGGCCAAAGCAAAAAGTTCTAATCCCTAAACCCTTAGCCTTAATCCCAAGCCCCAAGCCCAAAGTCCTTAGCCCAAAACCTTAATTCTAAGCCCAAAGTGCTAATCCCTAACTCCTAAGCCCTCAACATTTAGACCAAAGCCTTGAGCCCAAAGCTGTAACACCCAACTTTGTTCAAGTGCTTTAAGTCTAAAGTTATCATGTGTTGAGCATTAAGATTCACTGATTTTCAAAGAGATAAATTAATTTAAAGAATTTAAGTCCTTCTAATGAAATTAAGCTAATTAGTTGATGGAACTATAGCAACAGGAATTTCTCAATTTGAAGGTTTTTATGAAAAGTTATGCAATTTAGAAGTTGATGAATGAAAAACCGAACTAAGGAAATATGAACTTTTGGGCGATGTTCGGTATTTTGTTAATTTGATAATCTTACGCTTCGAATTTCAAGTTTATGTCTTCTACAAAGTTGAAAAAAATTTAATAAGGAAAATAATGGCCTTCAAATATTAAAAATCCGAATTGTTTAGCAAAAGTTACGAAATGTTTAACTTGCAGTCGACACCTCGTGCTTGAAGTTCCACCTCGTGGTAACCTTTCATATTCCACACAAGACAAATATTACCTAAGGTTGTGTTCTGAAAGTTCAGACATTGTGCACGTATTCTTCTCTCTCCTCTGCCGTTCTCTCTCAAATTTAGAGTAGAAGTTAGGGTTTCAAAGGAGAAGTTGGAAAGTAAGCAAGAAAAAAAGTGGGAACCAACCACTTAGTGTTTGAAGAAAAGTGATCCTCTCTCTATTCCGGTCCTATTGAGGTAAATTATTACTTAACCACATCTTTAGACTTAGCTTGAGGTTTGTAATGAGTTTTTATGGATCCAAATGTTGTAAGTGGTATGCATAGAATTACCAAAAGAATTTCATAAACATGCTAGTTTCGGGATATTCTGCCCAGTTTTATAGATGAGAACGGTACGAGTTTTTTAAGTTACAATTGGACCTCAATGTCTTCTAATGATTTGTAACCAACATCTTGAGGATGAAAATGATAGCTTAACCGAGTTAATTGTATCAGTACAGAAAAAGTTATGGACGTTTGAAGTTAAGGTTAAAACAGGACATTTCGGGTTTGACTAATATGGTCAACCTTTGTTATGTTTAGGTGATCAAGGAGTTCATTGAATCATTAAGGACTCAATTACGTCAAGAAGAAGATAAGGAAGAAAAGTAAGTTAATCTTTGCTTGTCTTTGGCCCATTAGGGGACTACATCATAGAGGATTTATTCAATTAAAAGTTATGTGCATATTAAAGATAAAAATGTAGGATATTATGTATTGTTTCTGTTTGGGGTGTATTGCATCGTACACCGACCCAATAATATGGGCTTGATTGATGGTTGATTGACATTGTTTGATAGTTGATGTGTAAATTACATTATGAGTATAGTTACTAAGAAAGTTAATGAATGTCTTAAATGTTCTCGGGAGATGCTTGTATAATGTATGTTTACATATGTTATGCACATGTATGCTCATACTCATGTTCATGCATCATGTTTTAAGAAATAAACAAAAATGATTTTCATGCATGCTTTCAAAATGTCGCTCAACCGAATGTCGGGATGGTATGGGACGTCTCCGGCATTCGAATGCATTAATGTATGTAAAGCTGAAACAAGGGGTGAAGCCACGGGGTGGTAAGCTTGGATGAAAAAGGCCAAGTGATGCTACGGGGTGGTACCCAAAAAGATGATGGACTTCGGTAGAACCACGGGGTGGGGCTTTTGATCAGGGCACACAGGTGAAAGTCGGGATGAAAAAGGCCCGTACTTTCCGGGATGAAAAAGGCCCGTGTTACCCGGGATGAAAAAGGCCCGGGGCTACCTGGAGGAGGTATGTGGTCAGGGCACACGAGGTGGAAAGCCGGGTCAAGTAAAGATAATGATAAAGAACGAAATGAACTGCATGATTTTACGAAAGCACGATCATATTATGCATGCATAGTCATGAGATTTTCTTACTGAGCTTTAGGCTCATTAGTTAAGCTTTATGATGTAGGTGATGAAGAAGGTGAGGGGCTTAGCCCTCATTGTTTGTTATGATGTGCATACAATGGAGGAAGCAGATCCGGTGCGGGGAGCTTTTGTCGTTAAGTGCCGACCGGTGGGAAGATGTTGAAACGTTTTGATGTATTTTGGTGTGTTTAGTTTTTAACGATGTTGTTAAACATGTTTACCAAATGTTTTGTAAATGTCTTTTATGTGTAATATATTATGTTTTGCTTGAATGAATAATGGGTTTTCCACGGATTTTTAATCGAACGCTTCCGCTGACTTTTTACGAAATGAATTTCAAGTTAAATGATTTCTAAAACAAAAATGAAAAATTTTATGTTAAAATGAGGGATGTTACAAAGCCCTTAGGCCAAAGCCTTCGAACTCAAGAAGTTCGAAGCCCTAAGACCTAAAACCCTACTACCCATCCCAATGCCCTTAGCACTAAGTCTTAAAACCTAAGCAATAAGAACTACGTCTTGAAACCTAAGCCGTAATCCTAAGGCAAAAGTTCAAAGCCATAGTACCTAAGCCCTAAGCCCTAAGCCCTGGTCGAATTCAAAGCGCTTAGCCCAAAGCCCTAATTTAAAGCCCAAAGCACTAACGCTTAAGCTTTATGCCCTAAGCCTAGTGTATTACCCCACTTTTCTGGGTAACCTAAGCCTATAGGAATATAGCATGTTTTTGCAAGGGTACAATATGCGTTAAGAGATGATGAATGTTGAGGTGGAGTTACACTTTTGGAAATAATAATTAGATAATTTGGAAATAAAGTTGGATGTTAGAATTGGTAGTTGATAAAGTAAGGTCAATGTGAAAGTTGGACTAAATCAGTTTAAGTGTTGAATGAAAGTTTGAGAAAATGGAAAATGGAAGGTTGTGAATAAAGGACCAGTCAACCTATGAATAGTATTGGTTGACACCTTGGTCGTGAGGAACTTGATCCGGTCAACCTACGTTAGAAACCGGTCGACCCTTGCAAGGTGAACCATCTTGACACAATGTTAAGATTAGCCAATTTTAGAGATTTTACGTTCTTAAAATTAGTTTAGGTTCTTCTCATGCAATTTAATAGAATTGTTGATGGAACTATAGCAACGAAAATTACTCAATTTGGAGGTTTGCAGAGAAAGTTATGGGTTTGGAAATTTATAGTTAGTAACAAACACTAGGTTTAAAAATGATAACTCGGTAGTTTAAGTTTTCCTATTTTATTATGCTATAGACGAGCTTAAGTGACAAAGTAATCTTCTATGAAATTATATATGACATCCAAAGGACAAGATTGATAGGTTGAACAACTCAATTGGAGTAGTGGTGCGAAAGTTGTACACGTTAGAAGTTGACAAATGAAAACTGGACTAGGGAAATATAAACTTTTGAGCGATGTTCGGTGTTTCGTATAATTGATACCCTTAATCTCTGAATTTGACGTTTATGTCTTCTACAAAGTTAAACTAGACTTAATAATAAAAACAATTGTGTTTTAATCATAGAAATATAAAATTTATAACAAAAGTCATGAAAGTTTTAACTTCCGGTCGACCTATGAACAATGTCCGGTCGACACAATGAATACTTTCGGTCGACCCCAGGATTGAGGAGGGGTCGACACAATTGAATACTTTAGGTCAACCCCAGGATGTAAGAGGGGTCGACACAAGTCACTTTGGGTCGACACAATGTAGGTTATGTCGCACAACGTTGTGTTGGGTCGACATAACTCTGAAAGAATCTGTCTCTGGAAAGTGAGGGGTCGACACAATGTAAGTTATGTCGACACAATTTGTGTTGGGTCGACATAACTCTAAAGGAATCCATCTCTGGAAAGAGAGGGGTCAACACAATGTAGGTTATGTTAACACAATTTGTGTTGGGTCGACATAACTCTAAAGGAATCCGTCTCTGGAAAGTGATGGGTCGACACAATGTAGGTTATGTCGACACAATTTTTGTTGGGTCGACATAACTCTGAAGGAACCCATCTCTGGAAAGTGAGGGGTCGACACAACTATTTTGGTTGGGTCGACACAATGTAGGTTGGGTTGACACAACTTTGTGTTGGGTCGACATAACTCTGATGGAATCTGTCTCTGGAAAGTGAGGGTCGACACAATGTAGTTTGTGTCGACCACTCTTTGAAGTTATCCAAAAACGTTTCATCTTCCACCGTTCCATGCATGTTATTGCTTAAAAATTTCATTATTTTAGCCTTAACTGTGACTCAGCTCACCCTCTCCCAAAGTTCTCTCTGATCTAACGTGAAAAATTTATGGTTTTGTGATAAAAGTGTGAGGTTTTATTGTTTTGAGCAAGAAACTTTAATGTTTAAGAACTAGAAGTGCAAGAGAAGAAAAAGCTTACGACTCAAGCCCTGAGGTACTCAGAAATACCTTTAAGATATTCATTTTGATGCTGTAATGACTTTTAAAAGATGGAATTTAAGTTACATGGTTAAGAATACATGAAATTGTGAAGGTAGTTTATGAGTATACACTTTATAAGTCATGTTCACAAGTTTCTGAAATATAAATTTTACAAAGTCTTTGAGTTACAATTTGGTCATTAACTTTTCTAATGATATGTAGCCAACATTTTAAGGTTAGGATTGATACCTTATTTATTCTTATCCGATTAGTGTAGTGAAAGTTGTGTATATCGGAAGTTGAGGTAAAAACAGGGTATGAACTAATATGGTCATGTTATACCAGATTTTAAAGATCTAGAATTGATGAGACTTGTAAGTAAGAATCTTATCACAACTTCTTCTAAATAAATGTATTAGACAGAATAAGGAAGAGATTGATAGCAATTACATGGAATTTGGATAAGTATAGAAAGAGTTATGAGCCCCGAAAGTTAGGTGAAAAACAGAAATAAAATGTTGAGTACTTATTTTAGTTAATTGTGATTTTTTGGGTGTTCTTGAAGACAAATCAAGGAAATTAAAGGAAAGTTAATAGAAATTTAGCTTGGAAATGAGGTAAGTAATTATGCATGTGTTTGGCCCCTTTGGGGACTGCATCATAAAGAGTAGGATTAAGGTTGTATGCTTACATGTCAATTAAATCAAGTATGAAATGAACATGTTACATTAAGTATGTGTTAAATTATGCTTGGAGTGTATAGCACCGTGCACCAACCAAATAATATGTGCTTGATTGGTGTTTGTATGCCATTGGTTGTGATTGTATTTTATGCTAAGTATCGACTAAGTATATCAAGCATGAAAAGTATTTAAAGTACGATTAGTAACAAAGATAATATGTACATTGGAGATGTTTGTGCTATGTTGATTGCATGATGTTAAGTTATCAAGCTATGCATGAATTACATTAATTTATCAAGTATTGCATGAAATCAAGCTCATGCATCATGTTTTAAGAAAAGAACGAAAATCTTTTCCATGCATGTTTTCAAAACGTCGCCCAACCGTATGTTGATAATGGGATATGGGGAGAGCTGTCTCGAGGGAGGCCAAATGGTGGTAATACCCTATCCCGAGAATTCTCTCATACGATGCATGAAAAATGTCAAGCAAGTAAAGATCAAGATTTAGAAAACTCAGGGGTGGAGTTGAATTGGTTGCCATTCCGAGCAGGCCAGATGGTGCTCTATGAGCTGCCCGTGAGGAAGGCCAGATGGTGCCATTCTCTCCCTTACGTGTGCCCATATGTTATGTCAAGAATGAGGATCAAGTATCAAGTTAAGAATCAAGATAAAGAACAAAATAAAGCATGGTTTTAAACGTGACATGAGCATTTTAGGCATGTAGGTTATATGATTTCTTACTGAGTCTTAAGCTCATTAATTAAGCTTTATGATGTAGGTGATGAAGCTCGGGATGAGGAATTTAGTCCTCATCACGTTCCATGACATGTGGATGAAGCTGTTTTGGAGCGGGCTGTTTACGAAACCAAGTGAAGACCCGTGGGTGAAGGAAAAGAAAATGGTTTTAATGTATTTGATGTTTTATCGATATTTTGATATATATTTCTATAACGTATTTTATAAGTATGATGAGATCACATTTTTAACACTTTTAATGTCTTACGCTTCCTCTACGATTTTAAATCAAGAGTTTTGAACGAGATTTTAAAAAGACAAATTCTACCGTTATTTTCAAAAGGGATTTTAAAGAACGAGATGTTACACCTAGTGCCCTATTTCCTAATTCCAAAGATCAAAGTTCTCAATTCTAAGCTCTATGTTATAAGTCGTAAGACCTAAGTAAAAAGTTTAAACCTCTAAGCCTAGATCCCTTAGAAAAAAGTTCAAAGCCCAAAACCCTCAACTTAAAGCCCTATGCCCTGAGCCCTAAGTTCTAAAACCTAAGCCCCAATTCTAAGCCCAGAGTTCAAACCCCTAAGCCTTAGCCAAAATCCCAAATCCGTCAGCCCTAAGCCACAATCCAAAAAAACAAGGTTTATTCCCTAAGCCTTGAAAGATCGGCTACATTTCTAACGAAGATGTTATCTTTATCAGAGGGTGGGCCTATTGTCAAATTGGCAGAGTAAGCTTTAGAGATCCAGTTGTACCGGATCAAATTATTGTCCCCATGCTTTGTTGCTTGGACTACTAGCATGGGGGCTCAACTCCTTCTCCCATCTGACCTCTATGCTTTGACTTCAAAGGAAAGAATTCGAACTAAACAAGGTTTAATTCTTCAATGATATAGGGAGTTACAAAATTAGAAAACACATTTGATAAACATTCATGGCAAGAGAATTTTTGGGTCCTCCATATCATGTCATTCTCCCAGGTTTGATAAGGATTTGTCCTCAAATCCAAAACCTTCTCAATCCTTTGATTAATTTTTTTCCCTAATACAATATACTCGGTCAAGTTTGGGTTGCATTTGATTATTATCTTGATCAAAGATCCAATAGCCACGGTTTTCTGTCTATTTTCTTCTTTAGGGCACCAAGACTTCACATCATCATCTCATGTTAGAAGGATCAATCATTGTAAACCATTTAATTACCAAAAGAAGTTGATTACCCAAATTCGTCCATTTGTTTCTTCCCAAACTAAACGTTCATCCCAAGATAAAAATAAAATCCAAAACATAAGGTTGGTTGAAAACATAAGGTTGGTTGAAAACATTTCCATCTTAAAATAGAAAATAAACAATACACTTGTATACTTCTCCTTGTTCTCAATGACATGGTCAATCATAATTTTATTCCAAGGGAGCAAAACATTTTTAAAGGCCGTTCTACCAACTTCAAGATCACGAGTATTTAGTATCTCATCACACCAAGCTTTTGTATCCAATGACCATGGTTCATGTAGACAATGTATCCAAATTCAAAAAGCTTCTAAAATCATCATGTGTTATTCCAAATGAGTTATCCCTCATTAATTTCTCAATTTTACAACTAAGCAAAGCATGTTCATAATTTTGCAAGAAAAGTTCCTTAGGTCCAAAATTTGCATGCTCGAAAACAACCACGAAATTCGTCTTCAAAAAGTTAACAAAACATAACTAAAATATCTACTATCAATCCAATCAATCTCATGAAGATACATAAGAACTTGGTCAAATGGATCATACCTTTCGGCCACAACCTTGTGCGGTTTTGCCATTTCATCCTCTAGGTCTACTTGGCTATTATGATGTATCAATAGGAGCTCTTCATGCTCCTTTGTATATTCAACGCAAGCAAATAAATATGTTGCCAAGATCGAGTCATCAAACCTGATAGGTTGTTTCAAAGTCGTAAGAGCCATAGAGCTTACACTCTCGGACTTTTAGAGCTCCGTCTTGCTTTGGATTTCTCCTTCATTATGTATTGTCAATGAATGGTTATCCATCACATCTACTGGGTTAGGCTCGTGAAATTATTACAAGATATCATAAGAGTGGTCGCGTTCCATGGAGAAGTGATTCTCCTCAAAACTGAAGTCTTCTTCCACTTGCTCGGTTTTTACTTCAACATTTCCTTCCACTTGTTCGTGAGTCTTAGCACAATTTTCAGCAATATTGAAAAAGTCTAAACTTGCTTCCAACAACAAATCTTTTATCTCAACCAACAAGTCTAAGTTACCCGGTTCAAGGTGCTTCATGTAGTGGGTTTTTTGTTCGAGAGTGAGGGAGTTTTCTATTTGGTAAAAATTCACTTCTCATTAGATACTTTAAGGCCTTCCAAGTTCTAACTTCATTTTCTCCATTTATCATTTTCTCCTCTTTGAGATCTTGCCAACAATTATAAGTGTCACCAACAAAACTACTTGTGGCTACACGAACTTTCCCTATATCCGAGTAGTTATTACATGCAAAATGTGTTTCAACTAAATCCAACCAACAATAATATTCTTCATCATCAAATGCCCCTCTAAAGGAAGGAATTTCAACCTTAGAGTAATTTCTCACATGATTATAGGCTGCAAACCATGCGGTTTGAAGTGAAACCAAAGACCATTAAGCTTCCTACGGCTTCTTAGTGCGGTTGACATATCTTTTCATTTTTATCTACTCCCAGTAAGATTTATGGTTGGCTCATCTTCAAGTATTCATTCTAAAACTCCAAAATTAACCAAGGAGATATGCAGCACGGCTTAGCTAACCCTAGCTCAGAAGGGAAGCCAACACCACGGAGAGAACTCTCGGAAGTTGCCAGATATTACTCACTAGAGGGCTGAAGATGTGCCACGGATGGCACCACTCGATTGATGAAGCAAACTATTTTTCTGATTCGTTTGTTAATTGTGTAGGAGGCTCTTTTCATAAAAGGCTTATCAAGAAGCCAATTATGAAGGGGAAAACATGCTTCCTTTTTGACAACTCTTTTGCATCCGTGGCATGGAAGGGTGATCCAAACCACCTAGGTGATGATAGCACCACTTTTGGTTTCGGCCCAGGATGACCTCCGGGGCTTGCGCGGCTGTTTTGAACAACTTCCGAACCTGATTTGGCCAAGATCGCTTCTACAAATATGTGGCCAACATCCTAAGGTTTCCAGAATGTGGCGAAGTATAAAATTTGGATAACAATTGCCCAGCCAACGAATGCCATTACAGAGGCATCCAGAAGATGGAGCGGCCCGGAAGCATCCAACCGATGGTGGCCGAT
The DNA here is from genome assembly GCA_003255005.1 of Begonia fuchsioides. NCBI lineage: Eukaryota > Viridiplantae > Streptophyta > Magnoliopsida > Cucurbitales > Begoniaceae > Begonia > Begonia fuchsioides. The sequence goes on from QAOC01033794.1 coordinate 196,474, forward strand.
CCATGGCAATGTTTGGGACCAACGGAAAGGAAGGCCCAATTACATCATTTTAAACCATTGGAGCAGCAGCTAGCAGCCCAAGGAAGTGCCCAACCCTTGGTCCGAGAAGGGTGCAAATGATCAATGCTGATTGGCCTAGGGCTATCCAACAATTAATGGACCAAACCTTGCCTAAAGCCTCATCAACCTTGAGCACGTATTAGAGCCCCACAAAGTTTTGCAAGTGAGGCCCAGCAATGAAGGTTTGCTTGTCCCCTTGGAGATATTTTCTTGTTTGGGATACTTGTAATAATGTATTTATTCTAGCGTTTGAAGTTTGGCCTAAGGGATGGTTCGGTTTGAACCATTCTTGTTGGATTTTTGGTTCGGTTTGAACCAATCCAACCCCCACTTTATTGGAACTAATGGAAGGTTCTATTCTTCCAAGTTCCTTTGTGTTTTCATTGTAGTTGGACGTGCGTTAGGGTTTGGGTGGTTTGCAAGTGGATGGTGGGGCCCTTTTCCCACCTAACACCTACATTAGCCACTCATTTGCCCTAATTTTAGGTTTTTATTTTTGTTTATTTCTTTTGTGTAATTTGGAGGGAGTATGAAACCCTCCTCCACGTCTATTGTAAGGTATAAAAGTATTGGAAAATTTGCAGAAGCTTTGAAGCTCTCAAACCCCCTTTTCTCACGACTTCAAGGGATGTTGGTGAGTAATATCCAATCTTCTTTGTTGTCTTGGTGTTGGTGATTTAGCTAGGATCACTAAGCCTTTGTTCCAACCTTCCTCCTCACTTGATTAGGATTAAGGCAAGCTTGGAAGTCCCATAGCCCTCACTCCATCCCATTTGTTTTCGGATCTTTTGCTGTTTGGTGTTTATTGTTGTTGTGGTTTCCTTACCGAGTGGATTTGTGCATCAAAAGTCCACTCCGTGTAAACTTCTGTTTTTCCGTGTGCTAATGTCCTAAAATTTGGGCTGTGAGTTCCTCATTCACATCTAGAAATATTTTTTTTACATGTCACTCCCAGATTTCTTCAATTCGAAGTTGTGCACGTTCCTTTCTCCACCTTTCTAGTGGATTAATTAATTCAAGCTCATTCTGTCGACCTGATTTCAAATTTTCATAAATTGTAATCCAGTCGTGAGTTTGCCTCCGAAAACCCACCATTCTCTTCCCCTTTCATTGAAGTTATTCTCTGTCAATTTTTGGCTTCCTAGATTACCTACATCGAAAGTTGTATAGAGATCTTTCGATACCTTCTGTACTGCCTAAAACAGTTTTGTCTGTTTGTGCACTAGAAATTCACCCCGTGCCATTTTAAGTTCTCCACGTGATCTCACTCTGAAAATTTGGCCAAAGTTAGCCTACTCCTTAAAGTTTAAGTCCTCCAAATATTAGCCCAAGGGCCCGTATGCATTTGGAGCTCTAGTGTGTTCACTCCCCTGTTTCTGCCAATCATTCTTGTTCTCTCGGCAGATTGCCTTGCCTTTCCATTTGTTCTCTTTTATCCCGACACCTCCTAACCCCGAGCGTGTCAGCTGAGTCTTGGTGCCGGAAACAATGCCAGGATTATGCAAGAAGCACAATTTTCATTCACTAAAAACTGATAAAAAAAAGTCACCAAAGAGGACTTAAAACTCCGTAAAAAATCAGAGAGAGAGATGGGCCAATCAGATGGTCAAAATATACGATTTGGCACAAAACACAAAAGCAAGGAGGACCAACACCTAAAACCTATCCGATTTGGAAGGACAAATGACAATGGTCCTCAAAGCTTTTCCCTCAACGTTCAACGTGGATTTCATCCGCCACCCAAGAGAAGAGCGAGAAACAAGCTGCCAAGAAACAATGAAACCCACAAAACGAATGAAACCCACAAAACCCATGAAAACCCACGGGGAAACCCATCTTCAAAGCCCTACTCCTAAAAGAGAGTTTGTAATAGCTTGAACAAAAGTTAGAAACATTAAAAAAAAAAAAGAAGAGACGTCCTTCTCTCTTGGATCTGGGCTTGGACTCAAGATTTGATGCTAGTGGACTTCAAGTGGTGCAATTTGCCTCCTCAAGTAAGGCTTTTCTTGGGTTCTCTGTGATTTCAACGTTGGATGAAGCAAACAGTGTCCAATTTAAACGTTCTATCACTTTCTATAAACCTTGAAGGATTGACTACATTTCTCATGAAGATGTTGTCTTTATCCAAGGCCAGGCCTATTGTCAAATTGGCAGAGCAAGCTTCATAGATCCAGTTGTATCGGATCAAATTGTGGTCTCCATGCTTTGTTTCTTGGACTACTAGCATGGGGGCTTCGACTCCTTCTTCCATCCGACCTCCATGCTTTGACTTCAAAGGAAAGAATTGAAGTTGAACAAGGTTGAATTCTTAATGATATAGGGAGCTACAAAATTAGAAAACACATTAGATAAACATTCATGACAAGAGAATTTTATGGCCCTCCATATCATGTCACCTATGGCCACAGCTCTAAGCGCCAAACCCTAATCCCAAAGGTCTAATCCTTAAGTCCTCAACCCTAAGACCTAAACATAAGAACAAAGCCCTGATTGCAAAGCCAGAAGTCCTAGCCCTAATCTTAAAGCCCTAAGCCCATAGTTGTAAGCCATAAGCCATAAGCCCAAAGTTCATAGGACTAAGCCTTCTACCTAAAGCCTTCAGCCCTATGCATAACCCCTAAGTATAAAGTGATAATCCCTATGCCCTACCCACTAATTGCAACGCCGAGAGTACTAAGCCTTAAGACCTAAGCTCTAAGCCCAAAGTCATATGACATAACCCAAAGCCCAAAGCCCAAAGCCCTAAGCCTTAAGCTCTAAGCCCTAAGCCCTAAGGCCTAAGCATTAAGCCCTAAGCCCTAAGCCCTAAGCCCTATGCCCTATGCCCTAAGCCCTAAGCCCTAAGCTCTAAAGCCCTAAGCCTAAGCTCTTAGCCATAACACCCAAGCCCTAAACCCTAAGCCAAATCCCAAAGTCCTAAGCCATAATCCCTAACTTCTAAGCCATAAGCCCAAAGCCTAAAGCCCTAAGCATGAAGTCCTAAACCCGAAGCCAATAGCATGAAGTCCTACTTCGTGAACCCTAAGGCATAAGCTCTAAGCCCAAAGTCCAAAGCTCTAAGCCCAAAAACCCACACTCCAAGCCCTAAGCCAACATGAAAAAGCCTAAATCCTTATGCCGAAAACCCTAAGCCCAAAAGCACTAACCCTTAAGCCTTAAGCCCAAAAGCACTAAGCTTTAATCCCTAATCCCAAAAGCACTAAGCCTTAATTCCAAAGCCACTAGCCCATAGCCCTAACAGTTTTGCCCAAAGTCTAGGCCAAACGCCCTTAACTCTAAGCCCTAATCCTATAGCCATAAGCTCTAAGCTCTATGCCTTAAGCCTAAAGCCTTAAGCAATAACCACTAAGCCAAAAGCCTTAATGATATGCTCGGGAACCACCAACAATCAGAGGGCGTGACAACCCGGATCCGTGCAAGAATACTGGCTAACATGTTTGTTGATTTTGCAGGTATAACATTTTCTCCATTGGATTTCTTAGAAGCTCACACACCTCATGAAAAGGAACTCCCCAAACATTGCTTGCAATGGGAATTTGGAGGGGGGAAGGTGGAGACCGGTGTCCAAAGTCCACCTAGCCGAAGCCTCCCACCCGAGCCACGGCCATGTCCGATCACATGGGCGAAGGATACCGATTTCCCCACAACCATTTTGGGAGAGGAAGCCCTCCGAGAAGAGTCCAAAAGGGGTGCAAATGATCCACTCCAACGAGCATTGGACAATCCATCAATTAATGGATCAGATCATGCCTAAATCTTCACCAATTTGGGCTCGGCTAGGAGATCAAGAAGCCCGGGCAAGAATGGTCCATCAATAATGGTCCACTTGATCTTCTCTTGGATATTTTATTTTGCTTACATGGGTTGGTTGTAAATTATAAATAGGCTGAGCTGTTTTGTTGTAAGCCTTGATGGTTCGGTTTGGACCATTGAGAAGGGTTTGGTTCGGTTTCAACCAAATCCATGGCCTTTTTTTTGGAACTTGGGAAAGCCCTATTTTCCCTTGACCTTTTTCTTTAGGTTGATGTTTTGGTACGTGGCCTTAAGTCTAGAATCTTTGTGGTGTGTTTAGGAAGCTTTGGTGGGACCCAATTCCACCTAACACCTACTAAACACTCATTAGTCCTATTTCTTTTTCTTTTTTGGTTTTTCCCTTTTGTTGTAATTGAAGAGAGTATCAAAACTCTCCTCCCACGTCATTTGTAAGTAGAAAAAAAAAAGATTGGATAAAAGAAGAAGCTTAAAGCTCCTCTCCTTTTTTTTTCTCAAGGATTTTTCATCCAAAGGTGAGTAATATCCTTTGTTATGGATTGTCTTTGGTGTTGGTGATTTTTTCTTGGATCACTAAGCCTTTGTTCCAACCTTCCTCCTCATTTGATTAGGATTAAGGCAAGCTTGGAAGTCCTATAGCCCTCACTCCATCCCATTTGTTTTCGGATCTTTTGCTGTTTGGTGTTATTTGTTGTTGTTATTTCTTTATCGGGTGGATTTTGTGCATCAACAGCCACCCCCCGTGCAAACTTGTTTTTTTCCGTGTGCTAATGTTATGATATTTTGTCTGTGAGTTCCTCATTCGTGTCTTAAAATATTTGGTCTTTCATTGTGTCCCTTGTTTCTTCCATTTAGGAGTTGTGCCTTCATCTTTCCACTGTCCTTCACCCGAGTACCTAAAATCTGACCATTTTAATCTCTCATATCTTTTAATCTACCCGTGTTTTTTTTGTCTAACCACTAGCATTCTCTCCCTCTTTCATTAAAATTAATTTCTGCCAATTTTCTCATTCCCAGACTCTCCGTATTGAAAGTTGTGCAGAAGTCTTTCACTACCTACTGTACTGCCAAGTCCTGTTTTTTTTAGAAACTAGTTCCGTGCCGTTTTAAGTTTTACACGTGTTTCCATTCTGAAATTTTGGCCAAAGTTATCCACTCCTTGAAGTTTAAGTCCTCCAAAATCTTAGCCCAAGGGCCCGTATGCATTTGGAGCTCTAGTGTGTTTACTCCCTTGTTTTCTGCCAGTCCTTATTCTCGGTAGAATTCCTTGTCTTCCCATTTGTTCCCTTTCCTCCCGACACCTCCTAACCCTGAGCGTGTCATCTGGTATCAGAGCACAGCTCTTCTTTCCCTTGTTTTCCCCCTGCTGTTAACCCTTCTTCCAATTATTTTTAATGGCACACAAAAGTGGTGGTATGACCACTCGGAGTGGGGCTGTTTTGCAGCCAAGCCGAGACCACCCCTCCACGAGTGAACCTCCTCCACCTCTACTGCCCTCCCAAGAACATGACTCTGATTTCCAAAACCAAATTGATGGCATAAACAGGAGGTTGGACATGCTCCTACAGAGGATGGAGACCCAAAATCCCCCACGGCCACCGCCTCTGATTTCTCCCGGTAGAAGGACCGGACATGCTTGGACCCAATTGTATGAGGTTGAAGACTCGGATGATGAGTTTGAGCCATGGGAGAGGCCACCCCGAGAGGATGATTTGAGGAATGTGAAGTTAAGTGTCCCTCCGTTTAATGGATAAGGTGGACAAGGTGTTTGATTGTTACAACTATTCTGAAAAATCCAAGTTACAATTGGTGGCCTTGGAGCTCCATGGGTATGCTAGCCTTTGGTGGGATAGCTTGCGGGCACAAAGAAGGCGCGACCGTGAGGAAGAGATAACCACTTGGAGGACCATGAAAATGCATATGAAGAGAAGATTTGTCCCGAGCAACTATAGACAAGAGTTGTTCTATCAACTCCAAACTTTGAAACAAGAACACCTCTCAGTTGAAGAGTACTTAATGGAATTCGAGACCTTGCGGATCCGGTGTGAGCTTGAGGAGCCAGAAGAACAAATATTGGCATGGTTCCTAAGAAGGTTGCACAAGGAAATTGGTGATGTAATGGAGTTGCAGCTTGTTGAATCCTTGGATGCAGCCATCCAATTGGCCTTGCGAGTGGAAAGACAACATAAAAAGAAAGCCAAGAAAGTTGTGGCTAAGCCGAGCCCGGTTTATAACACACCATTTAAACCGCCTCCCAGGCAAGAAAACAAACCTACAAACCAAAGTCGTGGACTCAAAAGAAAGACATACCTCCTAAACCAATTGAAGAAGCAAACAAGCCTCAGTCAAGAGATATCAAATGCTTCAAATGTCTCGGACTAGGGCATATTGCTGCACAATGCCCTAATAAGAGGGTAATGGTACTCTTAGAGAGTAGTGGACAAGTTGTTAGTGAGGATGAGCCGATGGAGGAAGAAGAAGAGCAAATGGCCGAGCCATTAGAAGAAGTGTGCCGAGCCCAAGAATGCCCCCTCCTCATGGTGATCCGAAGGGCCCTGACAACTAATGGCCGACCCGAGACTATTCAAAGGGAAAATATTTTCCACAGCCGATGCCTCATCAAAGATAAAGTGTGCTCCCTAATCATAGATGGAGGGAGTTGCACCAATGTAACCGAGCTAGTTGAGAAGCTACAACTCCAAATCGAGGAGCATCCCCACCCTTATAGGCTCCGATGGCTAAATGATTAAGGAGACCTAAAGGTGACCAAGCATGGAAGAATTGAGTTCTCCATTGGGAATTATAAGGATGCTGTAATTTTTGATGTGCTACCGATGGATGCAAGCCACCTTCTTTTAGGGAGGCCGTGGCAATTTGATCGACACACCATGCACAACGGGCTGACCAATGAGTACTCATTCAAATGGAAGAACCAAAGCATTAGACTTACACCTTTGACACCCTCGGCTATAGCTATGGATGAGAGGATTAGAAGGGAGAACTCTTCCAAGAAGGTGCTAATTATCAACAAAAAGGAGCTCTCTCGGGAAGTATTACAAGTAGCACTGATTGTATTGATTTTATTCCGGGAAAGAATGGAAGAAATTAGAGGGGCTCCAGAAGAAGTCTTAGCCCTCCTTGAAGAATATGGTGATGTTTTCCCCAAGGAGTTGCCAACCGGCCTACCACCAATCCGAGGGATAGAACACCAGATAGACCTTCAACCCGAGGTGGTTCTACCCAATCGGCCGGCCTATTGAATGAACCCCGAGGAGGCCAGAGAACTTGATGAACAAGTACAGGAGCTCCTAGAGAAAGGGTACATCCGAGAGTCATTAAGTCCTTGTGTGGTACCTACTCTTTTGGTGCCAAAGAAGGATGGCTCCTCTTGGATGTGCATAGATGGCCGTGCCATCAACCAAATAACTTTCAAATATAGGTTCCCTATACCACGGCTGGAGGACCTATTGGACAAGCTTAGTGGAGCTGCATTCTTCTCCAAGATCGACCTCAAAAGCGGCTATCACCAAATAAGGATGCTTGAAGGAGATGAGTGGAAAACCGCCTTCAAAACCAAGTATGGCCCATATGAATGGTTAGTAATGCCATTTGGGCTATCTAATGCCCCGAGTACTTTTATGCGATTAATGAATCATGTCTTGAAGGATTACTTGGGAAAATTTGTGATAGTTTATTTTGACGATATATTGGTGTATAGTGGAAGTTATTTGGATCACTTGGTACACCTTTGGCTATTATTTGACACACTTAGAAATGCACAATTATGTGGCAATTTGAAGAAGTGTTCCTTTGTGCAAGAAAGGGTGCACTTCCTCGGGTTCATATTATCTAAAGATGGAATGGAAGTTGCTCAAGGCAAAATAGAAGCCATAAGGGAGTGGCCGAATCCAAGGAGTTTTTTGGATATTAGGAGCTTCCATGGATTGGCCTCATTTTACAGAAAATTCATCAAGGGGTTTAGTAGTATTGTTGCTCCCCTCACGGATTGCACCAAAAAGGGGAAAGATTTTGAATGGACCCTGGTGTGCCAAGCAAGTTTTGACCGTATCAAGGAAGCTCTTTGCAATGCCCCTCTACTTGTGCTCCTAGACTTCCATAAGGTGTTCAAAGTGGATTGTGATGCCTCGACCCTCAGCATAGGAGCTGTCCTCATGCAAGAAGGGAAGCCCGTGACATATTTTAGTGAAAAGTTAAAAGGGGCAGCTTTGAACTACTCAACTTATGATAAGGAGATGTATGCCTTGATAAGAACCATTGAAGTTTGGCAGCATTATCTCCTTCCTAAGGAGTTCATTATACACACGGACCACCAAGCATTGAAACACATTAGAGGCCAAGGGAAGCTCAACAAGAGACATGCAAAGTGGGTGGAGTTTCTTGAGAGGTTTCCTTATATTATCAAGTACAAAAAGGGTGAAGTAAATATGGTGGCCGATGCCCTCTCAAGAAGGATCTTATTGCTTACCGAGCTCACTTCCCAAATTTTGGGATTTGAGTGGATTAAAAGTACTTACCGAGAGGACCCCGACTTCAAGGAGTGGTTTGAAAAGTGTTTGAACAAAGAAGTTTGTGCCTATCATTTGGCGGATGGTTATCTATTTAGGGGTGGACAGCTTTGCATTCCCAAATGTAGCCTTCGAGAATCTCTAGTAAAGGAAGCTCACGGTGGAGGCTTGGCCGGACACTTTGGGGAGAAGAAAACCCTAGAGACATTGAAGGAACATTTCCTTTGGCCACACATGATCAAGGAGGTGCGCAAGTACATAGAGAGGTGCATTGTGTGTAAAAAGGCTAAGAGCCGAGTGCTCCCATAAGGCTTGTACATGCCCTTGCCAGTACCTTCCCAACCGTGGGTTGATGTGAGCATCGACTTTGTCTTGGGATTGCCTCAGACTCCTAGAGGTAAAGAGGCCATCATGGTGGTTGTTGAACGCTTCTCCAAGATGGCGCACTTCATTGCTTGCCACAAGACCGACGATGCCAATCAAGTGGCCGAGTTGTTTTTCAAGGAGGTTGTTAGGCTTCATGGGGTTCCAACCACAATTGTCTCGGACCGGGACACAAAATTCTTGAGTTCTTTTTGGAAGACCTTGTGGAGAAAGCTTGGGACTAAGTTGTTATTTAGCACCTCCTTCCATCCCCAAATAGATGGCCAAACCGAAGTTGTAAACCGCTCATTGGGATCATTGCTTAGAAGCATAGTGGGAAAGCGGCTCTCGGATTGGGATGCACAATTGCCTTTTGTGGAATTTTCTTACAACCAAAGTATGCATAGTGCAACCCGAGCCTCTCCATTTGAAGTTGTCTATGGCTTCAACCCTTCCACTCCTTTGGACTTGATCCCATTGCCGAGTCAAGAATTAGCCAATCCGGATGGAGCACTAAGGGCTAAACAAGTCCAAGCCATGCATACTAAGGTGCAAAAAGCCATAGCCAAGAAAAATGAGGCCTATGCTAAGTGTGCCAACCGTGGCCGAAGGGATGTAGAATTCAGAGTTGGCGACCTTATGTGGCTGCACTTAAGGAAAGAAAGGTTTCCAAACCAAAGAAAGTCTAAGCTCTTCCTCGAGCCGACGGCCCCTTTGAAGTCACCGAGAAGATCAATAAGAATGCTTATAAATTGAAGCTTCCCGGGGACTATGGAGTATCGGCCTCCTTCAATGTTCAAGACCTGTCACCATACTTTGGAGAAGTGGCTGAGGATAAGGAGGAGCAGCCCATGGATTTGAGGGCAAATCCTCAATCACCCAGAGGGGATGATATTCTCGGGAGCCACTAACAATCGGAGGACGTGACAACCTGAAGCCGTGCAAGAATACTAGCTAACATGTTTGTTTATTTTGCAGGTATAACATTTTCTCCATTGGATCTCTTAGACGCTCCCACACCTCATGAAAAGGAACTCCCCAAACATTGCTTGCAATGGGAGTTTTGAGGGGAGAAGGTGGAGACCAGTGTCCAAAGTCCACCTAGCCGAAGCCTCCCACCCGAGCCACGGCCATGTCCGATCACATGGGCGAAGGATACCGATTTCCCCACAACCATTTTGGGAGAGGAAGCCCTCCAAAAAAAGTTCAAAAGGGGTGCAAATGATCCATTCCAACGAGCATTGGACAATCCATCAATTAATGGATTGGATCATGCCTAAATCTTCACCAATATGGGCTCGGCTAGGAGATCAACAAACCCGGGCAAGAATGGTCCATCAATAACGGTCCACTTGATCTTCTCTTGGATTTTTGCTTTTGCTTACATGGGTTGGTTGTAAATTATAAATAGGCTGAGTTGTTTTGTTGTAAGCCTTGATTGTTCGGTTTGGACCATTGAGAAGGGTTTGGTTCGGTTTCAACAAAATCCATGGCCTTTTTTTTGGAACTTGGGGAAGCCCTATTTTCCCTTGGCCTTTTTCTTTAGGTTGATGTTTTGGTACATGGCCTTAAGTCTAGAATCTTTGTGGTGTGTTTAGGAAGCTTTGGTGGGACCCAATTCCACCTAACACCTACTAAACACTCATTAGTCCTATTTCTTTTTCTTTTTTGGTTTTTACATTTTGATGTAATTGGAGAGAGTATCAAAACTCTCCTCCCACGTCATTTGTAAGCAGAAAAAAAAAGATTGGATAAAAGAAGAAGCTTGAAGCTCCTCTCCTTTTTTTTTCACGGATTTTTCATCCAAAGGTGAGTAATATCCTTTGTTATTGATTGTCTTTGGTGTTGGTGATTTTTGCTAGGATCACTAAGCCTTTGTTCCAAACTTCCTCCTCACTTGATTAGGATTAAGGCAAACTTGGAAGTCCAATAGCCCTCACTCCATCTGATGTGCCACGGATTAGCACATCTAGAAGCGGAAGCAAACTATTTTCTAATGAGTTTGTTGATTTTGTAGGAAGCTTGTTTTATAAAGGTTTAATCAAGAAGCCAAAGATGAAGGGCATGGTGAGCCCTAGTTTTCAAGTGGGGTTGGTGCATTTCATGGGCCAACCACACTTGATGAAGGAAGAGGAGTTCAACGGCGGCACATTAAGCCAAATGACCAAAACATGAAGGGGAAAGCATGTCTTCCTTTTGACAAATTTGGGTAATAATTTAGTTAGTTTTATGTAATAATTAGGAGGATAATTAGTAGCTTAAATTTGTGCACATGTAAGGGTACTTAGTGTACCCGTGGCATGGAAGGGTGATCAAAACATCCATGGTGATGAAAACAACATTTCTGGTTTCGGCCCAAGCTGACCTTCGAGGCTTGTGCAGCCGTTTCGACAACCTTCCGGACCTGTTTTGGACAAACGTACTTCTACAAAAATGTGGCCCACATCTTAAGGTTTCCTGTATCAGGCAGAGCATAAACTTTGGACAACAACTTCCCAGCCAACGATCGCCATTACAGAGGCCTCCAGAAGATGGAGCGACCCAAGAGCATCCAACCCACGGTGGCTGATCCATGGCCATGTTTGACCTCAACGGAAAGGAAGGCTGAATTTCATCTTGGTCCTTCATGGGAGCAGCATCTGGCAGCCCATGGAAGTGCCCAACCATTAGCCCAAAAGATACAAGTGTTCAAGTCCATTTGATTATGGACATTCCATCATCGGTTTGCCCCATCTATTAGGTTTTTTGTTTTTCGTAGAAAACCGTGCAAGAAACTTGTCATCCATTTTATTTTTGTGCTAAATTACGTGGAATCAAGTGAGAAAGATTAGGGAACATTAAGGAATGGGGGTACACCATACCTTAGAGTTCCATCTCTCCTTGAAATGTAGAAGTCAAAGGAGGGGCCCACTTGCCATGCTTTTAGGTTTGCTAGTTACTTTGAAATGTAGGTAGTAATTATTTTGTCCATGTAGCTCGTGGGAAGAAGGGTTTTATTCCTTTCTTCTCTACATTTGGAAGACAAAAAAGATTTGGAAAAATTGAAGTAGCTTTAAAGCTCTCAACCCACTTTTCTCACGGCTTCAAGGGACTTTGGTGAGTAATATCCAATCTTCTTTGTTGTCTTGGTGTTGGTGATTTAGCTAGGATCACTAAGCCTTTGTTCCAAACTTCCTCCTCACTTGATTAGGATTAAGGCAAGCTTGGAAGTTCCATATCCCTCACTCCATCCCATTTGTTTTCGGATCTTTTGCTGTTTGATGTTTATTGTTGTTGTGGTTTCCTTACCGAGTGGATTTTGTGCATCAAAAGCCACCCTCATGCAAACTAGTGTTTTCCGTGTGCTAATTTTATGAAATTTTGTCTGTGAATTCCTCCTTCGTGTCTTAAAATATTTGTTCTTTCATTGTGTCCCCTGTTTCTTCCATTTAGGAGTTGTGCATTCATCCTTCCACTGTCTTTCACCCGAGTGCTTGAAGTGTGACCATACTGTCGACTGATTTTCAATCTCTCATATCATTTAATCTACCCTTGTGTTTTTCCCCAAACCAATTGCAGTTTCCCTCCCCTTTTCTTGAAGTTGATTTCTGCAAATTTTCACGTTTCCAGACTTCCGACATTGGGAGTTGTGCAGAGGTCTTTCCCATACCTCTATTCTGTCAAAGCTGGTTTGTCTGTTTGTCTAACAGAAAGTAGACCCGTGCCATTTTAAGTTCTACACGTGCTATCACTCTGAATTTTTTACCAAGCCTAGACCGTCCCTTAAATTTTAAGTCCACCAAATATTAGCCCAAACGCACGTGTATATTTGTGGCCTTAACCAGTTTCCTCCCCTGTTTTTGCCAACCTTTTTTGTTCTCGGCAGATTGCTAATTTTCCTTTGTCCTCTATTCTCCCGACACCTCTCTTATCCCCGAGCGTGTCATTTGGTATCAGAGCAAGGCACCCCTTCCCACGCCTTCCATTTTAATTTTTTTTTATTAAGGTTGCAAGATTAAAACATGAGGAGACATTATGGAGTAAACCGTGAAGACATCAACCAGAGGCATTTATCCACCATATGAACGATCACCGATGACTCCCATTCCAAGATGCTTCGAGTCAAGACTCCAAAGTCAACTTGAAGACATCAAACAGAGGCTAGACCTTTTTATACAACGTTTGGATAGAACCTCAACACCAAGAAAGTCACCGAAAATCCCAGCTTCAAAGAGATGGTCCGATGATATCAAAAGAAAAGCTCGGTTGCAAGAATCCGAGGAACACCAAACCGATTCTTTCCTTTTTTCCACGCCCATGTCTATGGTCAAGGAACAACCACACATGATGAAGCCGTGCAGCCCAATGCCTGAACATGAGGAAGGCACTTGGCCATGGAATAAAGAGACTATGAACTTGGAATCTCTCGGCCTAGACTATACGAGCTCTCCATGTTCCACCAAAGAAGCCATGACCACAATGGAAGATACCACTCTTAGAAGCAACCCGAGCGAAGAGGGGTTTTACTACCTCACCAAAGAAGGAGTGAGTTATGCTAAGGTAGACTCCACGAATGTTAAAGAGAAAAGGAAATGAAGCCATTCACCGAGCATGCAAATGCTCTCATCCAAGTGACCGAGAAGCAAAACTTGGACATCTCCAATCCATTTCGTATGGAAGACTCACACCGATGCACGGAAGCTAAGGAGGAGCTTAAAGAGCTCCTAGTAATCATCCCTCAATGTGAAATTAGCCAAGAGATTGAAGGGGCCAAACCGCACAAGGTTGTGGCCGAGAGGTATGACTTACCTCAACCTTTGAATCATGAAGTTCTTGATAAATTGTGGATTGATAATCCTTGCTATGATGATAATGCTGTTTTGTTGGAGGATAATTTTGGGATTGATATTGCGGGTGAACTACTAGGTGATAATTTATCATTGATCAGCGATCACAATCTATTGTTGCCTATTAATGTGGTTGTTATTATGGAGTATGTTTTGGATATTTCTATGTGGAATCACAAATATTGGCTTGTTGCATTTCAAGAGGCCGAATTGTTAGAAAAAATTGGGAGTTAAGAAGTTTTTCTTGGAAAATTATGATGCGGTGATATATATTTTTGATGATAAGGTGAAAGAACACCGTGGCCTGTTTGGGGTTAAAAGTGGTATCACATTTGAGGATGCATTTTTCTTTGATGGGCCATCATTTTCAATAGTCAATTTTTGTGGGATTGGCACACCTTTGAGTTGCATAAAGTGTTTTGGTTCCACCCTTACAAAAGTTTTTGCTCAAACCTCTTATTGGTGGCTAAAGGGATTTCAACCCCACATTATGATTGAGATTATTCAGTTCAATGAGTTTTTGAGCTACGGTAATTATGCCCTCTTAGACAACGAGTATGGTTTATTTGTTTTTGGAGTTGCTTTAATATTTTCCCATGCCAAAGTTAAGGTGCCTATGGGAAATATTTTGATTGCACCCACCAATTTTGTTTGGAAAGTTGTTTGGCCGAGCCTCAGGTTGGAAGACCTTAGGGCCTTGGGAAAAAGGGGCCAAA